>ML273458.1:57106-121040 GCA_005239495.1 Nicotiana undulata
GAAAAAGATATATATATATATATATATCTTTTTCTACTAATTTATCACCAATTATGTAGCTTGAAAACAAGAGCAAAACTTAAAGAAAAAGATTAACTATCATTTAACAAAAAAATCGAGAAATAAACGTACGGAGATGTAGAGATTTGGATGAAAAGAACGTCACGAACCAATTTTGGAAGGATGGACGACGGCAAAATAGGTCAAATAGGTTGGAGATTTGGAGTTAAAATTAAAAAAATAGAGTAAAGGCCCGAAAGGGTAAAATAGAATTATGGAGTAATAAGCAAGGGCATAATTGTAAAAAAAAAAGGAAACAATCCCAACACATCAAATCGATTGTTTCATAAAATGGAGCTTTTTGTTGTTCCGGAGCAATGAATTTAACAATTGCATACAAGCAATTTCAATTATTAAAACAAACATTGTTTTGGTAAAAATACAGGACATACCATGGGTAACAACTAGGCCTGTTCATTTGGATCGGATATCCGAAATCCGAACCGATCCATTCAATTTCGGATTTCGGATTGGACCGGATTTTGGATTGTGTTTATAAAAATTTCGGATTTCGGATCGGATTCGGATTGGTATATTTTAATCCGATCCGATCCGAAATCCGAAATTATTAGGCAATGTATAAATACTACACTTTAATTTCGGATAGTCAGTACTTTCTTTACATCTTCCTCCAAGTTATTACCTTTACAATTGCTAGAGTTAGCTATATTGGCACCATAGTACTCTCATAATTGTATAAACATGAATTTTTCTTAATGCATTGCCTCTTTTACAAAGAAAATATACATATTAGTTTGCAACATTGAGGCATTTACGATCCGAAATCCAATCCGATCCAAACTTTAAAATCCGAATCCGATCCGATATAATTCGGATCGGATTCGGATTGCATTTTCTAGAATCCGAAATCCGAAATCCGAATCCGAAATGTGCTAAATCCGATCCAATTCGATCCGTGCACAGCCCTAGTAACAACCATCCAAACAAGTTGTATCAGTATAGTCGACCAAATATTTTAAAAGGGCATAATTCACGCCTCTTGTTTTACAATTGGTATCAAAGTCTCTATCTCACAAGCTTGTTTTTGCTTAACAGAAGGTAAGGAAAGACCAATGTCCAGTGATGATGAAAACTCTAGGCCACCATACTTCAACGGAGAACATTATAGTCATTGGAAGGCTAGAATGAGAACGTATGTGCAATCAGTTGACTATCGAGCATGGCTAGTCATTCAGGACGGACCTCTACCAATTCCTGCTGATGATGAGGGAAGGAAACATGAAGGTAGGACATCCTATACAAAAGAACAAAAGGATGCCATACAAACCAATGCTAGAGCTAAACTACATACTTAATTGTGCTTTAAGCATGAAAGAATTCGCAAAGATCTCAAGTTGTGAAACTGCAAAGGAAATATGGGACAAGTTGGAGATACTCTATGAAGGTACAAAGCAAGAAAAGGAAGCCAGGATTAATCTTCTGGTTCATAAGTACGAATTATTCATGATGAAAGAAGATGAAACCATTGAAGAGATGTTTCCGAGATTTAGTAAAATTGTTGGAGATCTCAAGGCTCTAGGAAAATCCTACTCTAATGGTGAACAAGTCCGAAAAATTCTTTGGAGTTTGCCTAGTGTGTGGGAACCAAAGGTAATTGCAATTGAATGTAGAAATCTGGATCAAATGACAATTGATGAACTTCGCGACAATCTTATTGCTTTCAAGATAACTCATCTTCAAAGGCATGGGCAGAAAGAAAAGAGAAGGAATGTTGCATCCAAAACCATTCTTGATGAAACAGAAAGTGAAGAAGATGACGAAGAAGATAAGGAAGACTTGGCAATGATTTCAAAGGGAATATACAACACTATGAGAAGAAGAAAACAAAAAAGGAAATCCCAGTTCGATAAAGAATCTGAAAGGAACAATGCAAGGAGGAACAACAAAGGACCAGCATAAACTGTTAAGATTGTGTGACAAGCCCGGACACACAAACACTCATGTCAAACACTGAATTAAAACGAGTTTTCTTTTTCAGAATTAGCATTTGAAAGAATTTCATACAGTACATTCAACTGTTAGGAGCTTATTGGCTTATATTCTTCAAGTATCACTTTTGTTTCTTCATTTTCATCAATGTTATCAACTTTCATACTGTTTAGAAGTCTTTCAACTTCTTTACCACCTGCTATATATGATTTTAGTAAGACATGATACATCTCTCTATTTACAGAGACGACGGGCCTCAGCGAACTCAAAAATGATTCAGCATCATTCACACTACCATTCTCCCCCAACAAACTTAATATTTTCATGATGACCTTAGGATCAGGTTTCCATCCTTTACTATCCTTCTTTAAGGAAAGGGCGACTTTCATGCATTTCACAGCACCCTCAAACCTACCTTTATCTAGGTAGCCTGCTGCCAGTCTTCCCCAAATATTTGGTGTTAATGTCTTCCCTTTTGTAGATAAATCTTCAAGCATGGTCTCGGCCTTTTCATAAAGCTTTTTATCAATAAACCCTATAATGACTATGTATGGCACACGGATATCATAACAGTTATCGGATGTTTCCCATTCCTTGAGCAACTGCTCCGCTTCTTCAAGTGCATCAAGTCTCACCAGAGCTTCTAACATATTTATGTAATCCCTATTTATGCACCTCTTCAGAGCACTCTTCTCTAGAAACCATAATCTGATGACTTCATCTTTGTTTCCCAGTCTAGAATATACAGAGATGAGGTAATTATACCCGAGCCCTTCTTTATTATCTATCTTCTCCTCCGCTTTCTTAAGCAAACTGCTTGCTTTATCATTTAGGCCTGCTTTAACATATATATTCGCCACAGCAGCATAGGTGTTCCAGTCCATGATAATGTAGGATTGGTTCTCCATTTCAACCAAGACCCTCTCCATCCCCTCAATATCTGATCTTGCTCCATACGAATTGATACAGATTCTGTAACTTAAATTGTCAGGACGAACCCCAATTTCCTTCATATGGCGTAGCACTTCAGGAATCTTTTCATACTCACCGGTTTTGGTGTACAGTGACATTATATCATTGAAGGCCACAGAAGATAAAGAAATACCCTCCTCTTGCATCTTCTGCAAATGTGTCAATGCCTTTTCAATGTCGCACTGCCGAACATAACAATGCAGAAGAGCACCATATGTCTTATCATTCTTATCTTCTTCGCTCAAGTTACTGAAGTAGCTTTCTGCACCATGAAACCCGTGCACCTTACCAATCAGATCCAGTTGTACTGCATGCTCGGTTGATGAAAAAGTGAAAATACCAGAACTCTTCATCCACTCCGAAGCCTGCTCAACAACAAAGTTCAGCATCAATGATTAAATTAGCATCCAATATGTGAGGCATTCCATACAATCAGGACAAGGAACTATATATACGCCTGGAAACAGAAGCTGAATGTCTCATAATAACATTTCCATAAGAAAGCGACATATTTTCCATGAAAAAATATATTCAATAGGAACACCCTTAATAATTTTTTAAAATAATCAGAATATTTTTATAATCCAAGCGAATTTCACAAAGTCTAAACCAACATCCTAGATTAAGAAATGAGCAGCTTCACCAAACAATTCCACCACACTAATAACAGAAATGTTGACTAAACTTAAATCTCTAAAATTCTATTAGCTGCAAACATAAAAAATAATACAGTAAAAATATATAGAAACTTTCACAAATAAGAGAACAAGTATCACTGATGGGTAGAGGGGCACCTCGAGGGCCTGATTGAAGCGTTTGCGTTTACGAAGATCAAGAATGATGCGTTTAAGCTCTGCAAATCGGACTTTTTTTCCATTGCAAACCCATTCGTCCAGCTCATTCGTTACGCTATAGTTCGGGTCTCCCAGTGGGCTAATTTTTGAGTAAAGTGTCACCTTTTTCCGCTTGTCGGAATGGTAAAATCGACATGTAAGTCCGGTTAGGGATTGGAATATCCGGCGATTCAATTGCATTTTCCGATGAAATTTCGGATGACAATTTGGGTAAAAATCCCTGCTGAGGGAAACACTGTTTTAGGGTTTTAGGAGTTTCAGCGCATTTGGGGGAAAAGGAGAGGAAGTTCCATAAATTGCACTATCACCCTTCAATCTTTTAGATATTATACAGCCATACAGGTAAAAGGTTGTAAATCCAACATATTGCATCTACACCTAAACGAAAGATTTTATCACAATCAAAAAATAAAACTAAAAGAATTACCAACCTATATGAAACTTCTTTTATTTATTTTTATTTTAAAATATTTAGATCCATTCTTCTAATAAGATTATGTAATGTTCAGACAAATGGGAAAGTGGTGTTACAAATAAGAAAATAGGGTTCAACATGTATATGAAGGGATTTGACCAAATATTAATTGGGCTTCACATATTGGGCCTTTGCAGAAGGAGACATATTGGGCCTTTTCAACTGGAAGACATAAGCCCAAATCTGATTGAAGCTAGTTAGATAAATAACAGATTAGTTAGTGGAACAGTTATGATTTTACCCGTAACAGAATTCTCAACTACTTTCTCTCTCTATTCTTTCTCTCGTTCTATTCTCTTCTCTTATCTTTTTCTTCTTCTTCTTCCTTCATCTATTCATCAATTTTGAGCTAATGTGAATGTAGCTATTGTTCATGTTGTAACCATTGAATTGTTGATCAATAAAGTCTAGTCATTTCTTTGAATTTCATTTTTGTTTCAAGTATATTACAAATTGGTATCAGAGCAATTCCTGGCCACAATGACAATGATTACGTGAAGAAACTAGACAATCAGTTGCAGAATTACATGACAGAGACTAATAAGAAACTGGAATCGAATAATGCTAAAATCTATGAAGTGGGTAGAAAGCTAGACGTGATGATGGATAGGCTTTTCACGAGCAAGGATGGAATATTGGGTAGTGCCCCAGTGGAACTCAATCACATTGAAGGATCCAGTAGCATGCCAGATTTGCAGAATAGAATAAGTATTCGATTGGTTGAAGGCAAGGAAATAACCATGGCCACAGATTCGAAATTCCCTATTTCGAAGAAGGTGATTCCAGATCTTGGCTCCGCAAGTTTGAGAGATATTTTCTCTACAATCATGTAACTGATCCCCAGGAGAAGTTGGAAGTTGTTGTTCTTCATCTCAACGGAAGAGCTGAGTCATGGTATTCCTCTTATCATCTGAGCAGAGGCAATGTGAGATGGCCTGTGTTTGTAGAAGAAATCAGTAAGAGATTCGAGGAGTCAATAAATAGTAACCTCAATCTCTTAGGAGAATTCAAAAGAATTGAGCAGTAAGGAACATTGAATGATTACCTGGCAAGGTTTGAAGACTTGAAGGCTTAGGTCTTGATTAAACACCCCACTATTCCTGAAGAATTATTCCTCGAATTCTTTATTGAAGGACTTAAGGATGAAATCACGCACATAGTCAAGATGCTTGATCATTTTTCCTTGAGTCAAGCGGTGGAGAAAGCTAGGCATAAAGAAAAGTTGTTAGAAGTAGTAGCTAAAAAGGGTAAAGGAAATGATGTGAGGCAGCCAATGCAATACAGTAACAATACTAATCAGTTAGGACTAAGAAAAGCTGGTTTGCCACAAAAAGAGGAAGGATCTACTTCCTACAGTGTGGGTAACAAGTTGTTTGAGACAAGGAGGGCAAGAGGTGAATTCTACAAGTGCGAAGAGAAATATTTTCCTGGACATCAATGCAAGAACAAACCGATAAATATATTACCTGGTTCTACTGAACAGGGTGAGATAGAAATGGAGATTGCTGAAGATGGGGTAATGGATGAACAGATTCAACAAGAGGCAGTAATTGATGAGGTCATAAGCCTCAATGCCTTATCTGGGACAGTCACATCCACTACTATCAAGTTGAAAGACGTGTATGGTAAGAAAGTCATGGTGGTACTGGCAGATATTGGAAGTACTCATAGTTTTGTAGCAAGTGAAACTGCAAAACAATTGGGGTGTGAGATTCAAGCGGATGCTCCTATGAGAGTTACAGCTGCTAATGGAAGCAATCTGATGAGCTACCATTCTTGTCCTCGGTTCAAATGGAAAATACAAGGCATTGAATTTGAACATTAACTGAGAATGCTAGATATTGGGGGATGTGATATGGTATTAGGAGTGGATTGGATGAGAAAACACAAATCCTATATTGTTTGATTTTATTGGGGATACAATACAGGTCAGTGTGAAGGGAAAGAAAGTGGAACTGAAAGGTTTTTCAGAGGAAGGGAGTTTACAGAGTATGTCAACTGCAGGTGTGAAGCAGTTGTTCAAGAAGGGGCAATTGTTATGGGCTCATCTATTCACAATTACAACCCAGGCTACTATAGATGAAGAGGGGATACCTGAGCAGATTAGGGAGCTATTGGCTGAATTTTCGAGAGTTTTTGTTGAGCCAAAGTCCTTGCCACCACAGAGGAGTCATGCTCACTTCATCACCCTCAAATCAGATGCAGCTCCAGTCAGCATTAGGCCCTACATGTATAATCATTTCCAAAAGAATGAGATAGAAAAACAAGTGACTGACATGCTTAATAATGGAACCATTCAACCTAGTCATTCTCTCTTCTCATCACCAGTGTTATTGGTTAAAAAGAAGGATGGTAGTTGGAGATTTTGCATAGACTACAGAGAACTAAACAAAATGATTGTGAAAGACAAATTTCCTATACCTCTAGTAGATGATCTCACGGATGAATTGAATGGTTCATGCATTTATTCAAAGATTGACTTAAGAGCTGGTTATCATCAGATTAGGATGAAGGAATCTGACATATATAAAACTGCATTTAGGACCCATTTGGGGCATTATGAGTTCAAAGTTATGTCATTTGGGTTAACTAATGCTCCTGCTACTTTTCAGAGTTTAATGAATCATGTATTCAGGCCTTTCCTTAGGAAATTTGTGTTGGTATTCTTTGATGACATTTTAGTATACAGCCCTTTAGTGGAGAGCCATGTTATGCACCTCAAACAAGTGTTAAAGGTGTTGTAGAAGGAGCAACTTTATGCTTAGTTGTCTAAGTGTGCTTTTGGCCAAAGTAAGGTGGAGTATTTAGGGCATATTATTTCAGGCCAAGGGGTAGCTACTGACCCTGCCAAGATTGAGGCCATGCTCAATTGGGCTGTCCCCAAATTTGTTAAGGCTCTTAGAGGTTTTTTGGGTCTTACTAGCTATTATAGGAGGTTTGTCAAATCTTACGGGATTATCAGTCGACCTTTAACCAATTTATTGAAGAAGAGTTCATTTCAGTGGTCTAGGGAAGCTGAAACAGCCATGTCTTCAGCACCTGTTCTAGCCTTGGCTGACTTTACTAAGCCATTTATTGTGGAGACTGATGCTTGCTCTACAGGGATGGGGGTTGGTTTAATGCAAGAAGGTCGACCAATAACTTACTTACGCAAGGCTCTTTCATTAAAGAACAACGGATTATCAACTTATGAGAAAGAATATATGGCAGTATTAACTGCAGTAGAGAAGTGGAGACATTATCTTCAAGGGGGTCATTTTATTGTAAGGACTGATCGTCAAAGACTTAAGTATTTGTTGGAGCAGAAGATTAACACTACTCTACAATAGAAGGGTTTAACTAAGCTTCTAGGCATGGACTATGAGGTACAATATAAGAAAGGGACTGGAAATAGGGCAGTTGATGCCTTGTCAAGAAGACAAGAGGATGAGTCTACTCTATTGGCAATCTCTACTGTTCAACCTACTTGGTTACAAGAGATAAGTCACAATTATGAAGATAATCCCATCACACTATCATTGTTGGGTGAGTTAGCTGCCAGTTCAGGCAGTAATTCGGATTATTCATTACAGCAGGGTGTTATCAGGTATAAGCACACAATCTATGTGGGAAGAGGAGCCACCTTAAGGAAGAAAATCTTAGAAGCAATGCATCAATCACCTTTTGGTGGTCATTCTGGGCAACAAGGTACTTACAGGAGAGTACAATTAATTTTCTACTGGCCTAACATGAAGACAGAAATATTTAAATGGGTGAGTGAATGTGATGTGTGTCAGAGAATCAAGTCTGAAAATGTGCACACCCCAGGGTTATTACAACCCCTTCCTATTCCAGAGCAAGTGTGGCAGGATATATCTATGGATTTTGTGGAAGGACTACCTTCTTCTACAGGGAAGAATGTTGTGATAGTAGTGGTGGATAGGTTGTCCAAGTATGGACATTTATTAGCCTTAAAACACCCTTTTTCAGCACATGAAGTGGCAGAATTATTCATGAAAGGTGTATAGATTACATGGACTTCCTAGATCTATTGTTTCAGACAGGTATTCTGTCTTCACTAGTCATTTTTGGCAGCATTTATTCAGAATAATGGGGACTAAGC
This sequence comes from Nicotiana undulata, assembly GCA_005239495.1. Taxonomy (NCBI): domain Eukaryota; kingdom Viridiplantae; phylum Streptophyta; class Magnoliopsida; order Solanales; family Solanaceae; genus Nicotiana; species Nicotiana undulata. The sequence goes on from ML273458.1 coordinate 65,520, forward strand.
TCAATATGAGTTCAGCCTATCATCCTCAATCGGATGAGCAGACATAAAGACTTAATCGATGCCTAGAGACTTACCTACGGGCTATGATGTTTGAGAATCCTAAAAACTGGGCTAAATGGCTACCAATGGCAGAGTGGTGGTATAATACTAATTTCCACAGTTCTCTTAAAGTTACTCCCTTTGAAACTCTTTATAGTCATCCCCCAACTCAACTACCATTGGGGGCACTACCACATACACACCAGGGTCCGGCTAGGTTGAATCTAACCCAATGGCAACATATGCTACAGGTGTTACGAGACAACCTTGTACAAACACATTCAAGAATGAAAATTTATGCAGATCGTCTCAGATCTGAGCGAGTTTTGGTGGTAGGGGACCAGGTATACCTCAAACTACAACCCTATCGACAGTCATTTCTGGAAGTGAGAAGAAATATCTAAGCTTTGTGCTCGATTTTTTGGTCCCTATAAAGTTCTACAGAAGATTGGAGAAGTAGCTTACTGCTTAGAGCTTCCACCAGAATCACACCTCCATCCAGTCTTTCACGTTTCCCAGCTCAAACGACTCATTGGACCCATGATTCGTCCTCAGCAACAACCACCAACTTGTGACAGTGAGGGTCATATCTTGATTCAGCTGGTTGCCATCTTACAGCGACGAGTGGTCAAGGAGAATAATGTCGTTGCAGTTAAAATTTTGGTTCAATGGGCAAATTTAAGCAAGGAAGATGCAACTTGGGAGGATTGGGGCTACATTAAGAGCCACTTTCCGACGTTCATAGCTCAGCAAAGACCTTGAGGACAAGGTCTCTTTTGAAGGGGAAGATATTGTAATGTTCGGACAAATGGGAACGTGGCGTTACAAATAAGAAAATAGGGTTCAACATGTATATGAAGGGATTGGACCAAATATTAATTGGGCTTCACATATTGGGCCTTTGCAGAAGGAGATATATTGGGCCTTTTTCAACTGGAAGGCATAAGCCCAAATATGATTGGAGTTAGTTAGATAAATAACAGATTAATTAGTGGAATAGTTATGATTTTACCCCTTAACAAAATTCTCAAGTACTTTCTCTCTCTCTCGTTCTATTCTCTTCTCTTATCTCTTTCTTCTTCTTCCTTCATCTATTAATAAATTCTGAGCTTATGTGAATGTAGCTACTGTTCATGTTGTAACCATTGAATTGTTGATCAATAAAGTCTAGTCATTTCATTGAATTTCATTTTTGTTTCAAGTACATTACAGATTATTATATACAACTTTAATTACTTTATGGATTCAAATTTTTTAACTTTGAAGTGATAGTTTTCTTATTAACTTTTGAATAAAGAAAGATCTTCACTCAAGCTTATTGTTTCGGTCGTTGCTTTCATTATTTAGTGTAAATGTTGAGTATTTGTATTCTAAGATCCTGTTTGGCAATAAATTTTGCCAAGTTTTTCCAAATTTTTTTTGGCAAAGCATGTTTGCTTATAAATTTATTCATATTTTGGCAGATTTTGAAAATAAAATTTCGAAATCACAAAACTAGCTCTATATCTGTTTTTGGCCCAAAATAATATTGTTTGTCATTTTAACAATTTTAAAAATTACTCCAAACTTTTATTTTTTATAAAAGAACTCACCATCAATTATGACTCAACTAATCCACCAGCTTAATAAATCATTTTCGTTTGCACGGATGGATCTTTTAATATTATTATAATTGACGAATTATAGTGGCTAGTAATTGTGTTATTAGCAGTTGATATTAAAATATCAGATTATGATTTTAGAATAGTGTATTATATAGTTCATTATAAAAATGATAATTTTGTGCTAAATTTATCTATGTTCAGGACTATGATTTTTGATAGTGATAATGAATGAAATTGATGAAGGCTCTGCATTTACATGATTAGCAAGTTTGTTTGTTTGGTATTGTTGGTTATTTTTGATAGTTTTTAGAATTTATGGGTATGAGTCACATTTTATGTTTTTTCAAAAAAAAAGAAGAGTAAAATATGTTTTGAAATTTTATGGCTAAACTCTAGCTAAGATTAGTGCTATTAGAATCATAACAAACTGTTGAGTTAGATGTAGATATTTTGATATCTTAAAACTTTTAAATTCATGGCTTGAGGTGTGAAATATTGAGATTGAGCTCTACATCAGATATTAAGAAGAATTATTATATAATCCCAACAAGCATGATTGACGTCGTTTATCAATATTTTTGTATAGATTGAGATCATTGGAGGTCATTGGGTGGTGTTCTAGATGTCACACGATTGAGAAACTTGTTAGCGAGGTAAGTGAGACTTTAAGCTTTGATGCTTACTTTTCTAAAACCCGTTTTGAAAATATATTTTTCAGTTTGGTCCATGTGTTAGGACAAGTGTGCGCTTGGCAGAATCAGTGGTCTTAGACTAACCGCAAATATATTATTTTATGAAAAATATATTAAAAAAATATTTTATGAGTTGTTTGATAGCATGATATGGTTGTGAGTCATGATGTTGAGTTTGATAGTTTGATACGGTTGTGAGCCATAGTGTTGAGTTTGATACAACTGTGAGCCATTATTTTAGGTAGGAGTGGCAAACCGGCGGATACGGGTAGTGAAAATAGATAAATTATCCGAACCTACCCATATTTAATATGGATAATAAAGGGGTTAATCGGCGAATAATATGGGTAACTATATTATCCATGACTTCTTGCATATGATCACTTTTGGGAGAATTCTTAGTTTCCCTAACTTGAGGAATCCCCAATTTGGAGCTTTACAAATGTAAAAGTTAGACCCATTGGTTACTCATTGATTATTATTTTCTAAATGGATAATATGGTTCTTATCCATATTTGACCCATTTTTAAAAAGTTCATTATCCAACCCATTTTTAGTGGATAATATGGGTGGTTAACTATTTTCTTTTAACCATTTTGCCACCCCTAATGTTAGGTCATCGTGTATGTTTTTGTACATCACTCGAGCATTGTGTATGCTTCTTGATTTATTGGCCGACGTTGTTTAAAGATGCACGCTTTGGGTGAAAATTTGTGATGAGTGCAAATGGACGGAGAATATCTTCCCTCACCATGAGATGCCCATGAACCCGATTCAAAAGGTGGAAGTATTTGATGTATGGGGAATCAATTTTACGGGAGCATTTGTCAGCTCATATAGCAACAAGTACATACTGGTAGTTGTGGACTATGTCTCGAAATGGGTAGAAGTCGTGGCACTCCCAACAAATGATGCGAAGGGAGTTATTGGTTTTCTAAGAAAGAATATCTTCACCCGATTTGGTACTCCAAGAGCGATCATCAGTGATAGAGGCACCCACTTCTGTAATCATGCCTTTGCAAAGTTGTTGGAGAAATATGGCGTTCTCCATAAGGTCGCCACTCCGTATCACCCACAAACAAGTGGGAAAGTGAAGGTGTAAATCAAGAGTGTTTTGACCAAAACTGTAGGCGCTACTCGGACTGATTATGCGAAAAAATTGGATGATGCACTATGGGCCTAGAGCATTGCATTCAAAGCTCTAATTGGTATATCACCGTACAAATTGGTGTTTAGAAAGTCATGTCATTTACCGGTGGAGTTAGAGCATAGAGCTTTTTGGGCATTAAGGCAATTAAATCTTGACATGGAGGCCGCTAGTACGAGTAGGGTCACAGAGTTTCATGAACTTGACGAATTTCGTTATCATGCTTTTGAGATTACCGGGTTGTACAAAGAAAGGATGAAGATAATGCATGATAAGCATATTCAAGAGAGGATTTTCAAACCCGACGATGTCGTGTTGTTGTATAATTCAAGATTGAAATTATTTTCGGGTAAGTTGAAATCTAGGTGGTCTGGACCATTTAGAGTTGTGCAAGTACTCTCAAGTGGAGCTGTAGAAATTAAATCCGAGGATGGAACAAACAGGTTTGAAGTAAATGGACGAAGGTTGAAACATTACCTTGGCATGGATGAGGAAAAGGTTGTATGGTTACTCATTTGCACGAGACTCAAATGTGGATTGAACCTTAAGTTCGATAGCATGCGTTGTTCCGCGACATTAAATCAGGTGCTAGTTGGGAAGCAACCCAATTCGTAGTTTATTTTAGTTTAGCTAGATTTTTTTTTTTGGTTTGTTTTTAAGCACTAACAAGTTTTTAGCTAAATCTTGGTGCCTGAATAGGTAATGGATCACTATGGGAGGTCATAGCGCGGGGAATCATTCATAAAACGAAATAAAGATCATATGAATACGATACAGACATCTTTGCGTACCTCATGCTGCCCAACTTCATGCAGAGGACATGGTAGTAGAGTTCGCCTGGCCAGCCCTCCACCTCGCGTTGCACGTGTTTTAGCGAGGTATAATCTCGTTTTAGAGTCTCCTGGCCAGCCCCATTCTCGCTATAGACCTCGCATCGCGATGGAGGTAGTGAGGTCCACCTCGCGTTTGAGCTCGCGTCGCGTGTTGTGCATCTCGCTATGCAGCTCGCGGCGCCAGGTAAGTAGCATTGTTTTATTCTAACTCATTTCTATTAAAACATCCAACAAACACACATGCCTCACTTAAAAAAATACACTACCGGTCCTATTTCTCCCATCTCACAATACACTTCATTCCTCAATTCTCACAAACCTATCTACTGCCCGCCCCAATTCCCCCACCCCCACAAACCCCATTGAAGACAATTATTTATCCATTTCTCCACCCACTTGCGACATCAATTGAAGATAAATCCCTCCTCCTAAGCATCTAAGGTATGGTTTCTAACTCTTTTCTTTGCCAAATTTCGAGTTATGTAAAGTCATGAAATCGGATAACTTTTGGGTTTGTTCTTCATAGTAACAATGTGCTTGTTTGTCCTAAACCCGTAAACTCCATAGGAATAGTAACGTTGTTGTGTGCAAAAGTGGCATGGAATTCCCAAGCGGATTTGGGAGGGTCAGGCGATCCATCATTCCTTCAAGCACTTCCATGGCACTAGTGCATGCTAAGCGTTTGTCAAAATGCCTGAAAGGCATTCTTTGTCCCCATTGGAGCCCGAGTCTCCAGGATTGTAATACTAGTGCTATGTCGCCATGCACCACTTGAAAATTTTAAGTGTGGGTTGGCTCACCGGTTGTTATATGCTTCGCAATTGTAGTAGACATCACTGTGTCATCGCTGGATTCTCATGCTAAAAGAACGAGGTGAAATTTGAGTAGCCTCAAAAATTGTTGAACATCATATGATGAAATCATAAGTGTGGGGTCGCAAGACCATGTTTTGAAGTGATTAAATGTGTCTAAGGCTGACTAATGTTCACTTGTATAGGTATGGACATGCCTCCTAAGAAGGATAACGGTAAAGGAAAGGGCAAAGCCACTGCTCCGTCCAAAGCCAAAGCTTCCTCCGCACCTCCACCGAAAAATAGGAAGGGACGGGAGGCCACCTCAAGTCAGGGTGAGGGATCGCAAGCAATTTCAGCTATAGCAGCCTCACTGTAACGACCCGATCGGTCGTTCTGAGAATTTTAGCCCTGTTTGCCCCATTTTTGCTTCATTTTGTGTGGTTCAGCTCTTGTGTGTTATTTTGGGTTGGTTGTCTCGGGTTCGAAGTGGTCGTGGTGAGAAATGAGACACTTAGTCTCTTAAGTTGGCTTTATGGTTACAAAAGTCAACCAGAAATTGACTATTTGGTAAATGACCTCGAAATGTGGATTTCTTGGCTCGGATATCTTCTTTAGGTGATTTGGGACTTAGGGGTGTGTTCTGAATGTGTTTTTGAGGCCCGGAGTAGAATTAGGCTTGAAATGGCGAAATTGAGTTTTTTGGCGATTTTCGGTCGGCAGTGGAAAATAGGCTATCAGGGTTGAAATAGAATTCCGGAAGTTGGAACAGGTTTGTAGTGTCATTTTGGATGTGTGTGCAAATTTTCAGGTCAATCGGACGTGTTTTGGGTGGTTTCAGCATCATTGGCGAAATTCAGAAGATTTTAAGTTCTTAGGCTTGAAGCCGAGGTTGATTTATTGTTTTGGCATTGTTTTGATTGGTTCGAAAGCTCGACTAAGTTTGAATAAGGTTATGGGATGTGTTGGCATGTTTTGTTGAGGTCCCGAGGGCCTCGGGTGAGTTTTGGGGGTGTTAACGGACAAATTCTTGGTTTTGAAGTTTGTTGGTTTTCTACTGGTGTTCAGTTCTGGTGTTCTTCTATGCGATCGCGTGGGTAAGAATGCGATCACATAGGCTATCTAGGGGCATCGTACTTTTTGTTCTATGCGATCGCGTTAGGGTGGTCGCGATCGCGTGAGGGAATGGCCTCTGAGCAGTGCGAACGCGTGGTGGAGGTCTACGATCGCGTAGAGGCTGGGGCGCGTGAAGGGGCTGAGCGGTTGTGCTGCGCGAACGCGTGAGGGAGGAATGCGAACACGTAGAGTAATTTTGGTCAGTGCTTCACGAACGCGTAGGGTGTGACGCTATCGCACTGAAGAAAAAGGACTTGGGCAAAAAGTAAAAAAAGTCATCTTCGCGATTTTTAGCTCATTTCTCACCATTTTTGAACGGCTCTGAAGCTTTTTGAGAGGGATTGAAGAGGCAATCGAAGGGAAACACTTGGAGGTAAGGATTTTGAACTCAATACTCGATTCTATGGTGATTTCTAACTAATTAGTCATGAAATTAGTGGGATTCAAACCCTAAAATTAGAGAATTAGGGCTTATAATTGGAGATCTTTGATTGAGTATTTGAGGGGACATTTGAGGTTTGATTTTGATGTTCTTGTTATGTATAGACTCGTTGGAGGATAAGGATTCATGTGATGTGATTTTTATCGAATTCCGAGACGTGGGCCTGGGGGTCGGGTTTGGCCAATTTCGGAATTTTTGGTTAATTTTGATAATTTTTGAATGTGTTTTGTTCCTTAGCATATATTGATGATATGAATTTGATTTTGGTTAGATTTGGAGCAATAGGAGGCCGAGTCGAAAGGAAAAAGCATCGCGGATTAGTAGTTTGGTCGGTTTGAGGTAAGTAATGACTGTAAATCTTGGCCTGAGGGTATGAAACCCTGGACTTCGCATTGTATCACTATTTTGGAGTGGCGCACATACTAGGTGACGAGTCTGTGGCATGCACAGTTGGGGGATTGTGACATGGTTCATCCCGTGTCAACTATTAAGTTGAATATTTGATTATAAATCATATAAAATTTCACGTCTTAAATATTATTACCATGTTTTAGGAGGAATGCCATATTTGGGCCTCGTGCCAAGTGTTTGGACCCCTTGGGGGATTTTATTGTTATTCCTCATTGTGTTGACTTATGCTTTACACTCAGTCATACTATGTTTAGCTTATTTCGAAACTCAGTCTTATTTACGCTATTTTGTGATATAAAATGATATTTTTTGGTCGAGTACCCTATTTTATTGATGGCCCTAGCGGCTTTGGAGAGGTTTCCGACTGAGTGAGGCCGAGAGCCTATGTTGTGAGGATATTATGGGATCGGGCTGTGCGCCGCAATATGTTATACTGTTTATGATGATTGAGTGAGGCCGAGTGCATGATCTGTGAGGATATGATATGGGATCGGGCTGCGCGCCGCAACATGTTATTGATAGGCCGGGTGCCAGAGTGATTGATGCCATGATTTGGCTTGTTATAGCGCTTGGGCTGTAGGATCCCCTCCGGAGTCTGTACACCCCCAGCAGTGAGCGCAGGTACCTACTGAGTGCGTGTGCCGAATGCCAAGTGACAAGTGATGAGTAATTGGGAGGCATGAGTGACTGTGAGGTATCCCGAGGGGCTGATACCGAGTGATTGTGAGGCATGCTGAGGGACTAATGTTGAGTGATCAGACGTCCGAGGGGCAGTTTATGATACATATTTTTTCCCGAGAGGCTATTTATGAACTCTATCATTCTTATACTAAATCATTTTGACTTCTGTGGAAATTGTGAAAAGGTACATTTTCAAAGGCTATTTTACTGAAATCGATTTCTAAATGTTACAAGATATCGTATTTGTGTTTCTGAAAGAAGGATTTCATTTGTTGTGCATTGATGACTGTTTTTACGTGTTTCATAGCCTTAGACATTATTTACTTTCATTACTACTGAGTTGGCGTACTCACATTACTTCATGCACCTTGTGTGCAGATTCAGGTGCTAGGTCAGGGTGAGATGTTAACCTGCCTCGGGGATTTCTCGGAGATTTGCGAGGTAGCTGCACGCGTCCGCAACCCTGCTTTTCTCCCTTTTATTATTATTATAAAGCTTATGTTCCAGACTTGTATATTTTGTTAGAAGCTCATGACTAGTGACTCCGGGATCTTGGGGTTTTATTTAACATTCGGCGTAGCTTTATCTGTTTTAAAAATGATTAAACGAAACTTTTATGGATTATCAATTTAGTAATGATATAAATGAAAGATTCTTTACGTTTTGAGTGTTGATTTGGCTGGCCTAGTTCCACGATAGGCGCAATCACGACTTGTTTAGATTTGGGGTCGTGACACTCACGCCCGGGGGACAATGGGAGTTTGGACTTAATAGTATACTCACCTCTGCTAAGGACTGGTACAAGCTTTATCGGCCAAGACACATACATTCTAAGTCGCATGTTCATGAGCTCCGTCTAAAAGCTAAGTATCACTCAATTTGGAAGGGTATTCATGATCTTGGAGTGAGCTATGTGTTTGGAAACACTAAAGGATATCAATAACCTTGTCCGTGAGTTTTACGCCGGGTATTATCCGAATGATCCCGAGCAGCTAGTGCCTAATCGGGGAAGGTTGTTTGACTTTTCAGCATCAGTTATATGCAATTACTTGGGAGCCTCGGATGTTCCCCAGGATCCCCTGGATAACTTTATTTCCCGTCCAACATATATGGCGCTCAAACACACTCTCTTTGGTGTCAATTCTGTGGCCGCTTGGGTTCGTGAAAAGAATACCCAACGACATAGGAAATTTCCAAAGAAATAAAATGAATCCGGAAGCTCAGGTGTGGTTGAAATTGATCAACACACACTTACTACCATGCAACCATAAGACTCTTATTAGCCGTGAAAGGGTATGCTTGTTGTACTTCCTAATGACTGGCAAGAAAGTGGGCCACTTGATACGCTACCAGATGGTGTAGGTGCTAACAAGAAAGAGAATTAATAGATTGTCCTTCGGTAACATGATGACTCCGTATCTGAGAAAGAAGAGGTGGAGGAGGAGCGAGCTTTTGATGTTGTCATTCCACCACCCCTCTGACTCACGGAAATCACTAGCATTCGGGCGAAGGAGGAGAGTGGGATGGCCTCACTGACAGGCGCCGAGCGCAATGCTCGAGATGACAACTTTATGGCCCTTTTATATGGGATGATGGACTTGCAGCTTAGGACTGGAGGAAGGCCGGCCACTGTGTAGGAGAGGGACATCTTGGAGAAGCGTTTCCCACTCAATGCTCATGCCCAACAATTGGTTGGGCTTGGCGATGGCCAACGACTCCCAGAGGATGAGGATGTCAACACGCCAGAGCAGTCGATGCTAATCCAGAGCACTCCGAGGAAGAGGAGGAGGAGGATACTGAGGAGGGAGCAGAGGATGAAGAGTAGATAGCTACAAATGGAGCCTTTGAAGATGAAGGGGATGGCGAGGACTGATCACGGAGTTTTCTTGCCACCCTACTTTTTTCCAGAATTGATATATGCACTAAGGACATTGCATGGATTAAGTGTGGGGTGGGAGATTATATATTCTCTGTGACTTGTAGATATTAGATAAACTAATTACTTCTTGTTTTTTTTAGCTTCGTCTTTTCTATTTTAGCATAGAATAAGAAAAATAATTAGTATAATATTCTAACTTTAGTCTTTAGTTTTTAGGATTGCTTTAGTAGATAAGATATTAAAAAAATAGAATGATTGGACTTTTCTTGACGATGGATCTCCTACACAGTTTTCTTGATGGAATAAAGTCTAACAAAAAAATTGAAAAAATAGAAGAAAAAAAATTCTTTTTATTTTAGGTAGTAATAATCCTTCGTGAATTTTTTTTTGTGCCTCGGTTCTTTTTCACGGGATGTAGTTGAACCGCGTAGTAGTTTTTTTATTTTTGTATTTATTTTTAGAGTAGAGTAGGATTTAGGGAATAAAAGGATGGAAAAAATGAGATTTGCTAGGCACATTTGACTAGTTTGATAGTATCATGTTTAGTCTCTAGCATGTGTAGTACCTTACCTATGGTTTGAAAATGCTTATGATGCCTTGTGGAGTATATAATATGATTATTGACGCCTAGATGTCGTTTCCTTGGCTTGTGTCACTTTGTGCTTGATGCTTAATATTTTGTGACTCTGTGAATACTTGTAATTGTGTGAGAATTTGAATGGAGCCGTCCTTAGTGAGTCATGTGTCGTGTGTGGTGAGAAATTGTATAGTCTGTATCATTGCATTAGAGTCTAGAACTTGACCGGCATGAGAGTTGAAGCGAAATCCTAGCTTTGCTTGATTTGATATATGATTTTAGGCATTCTTTGATCTTTTTGAGCTTAATGCTTACCACAAATAAAATTTATCCCTAGTAAACTCTTTTGAGCCTATAAACTGTTAGTTGGCAACCACACTACAAGCCGATACCCCTTTGTTCTTAATTATCACTTTGATACTTAACCTTTTAAAGCACTTTAATTGTAAAATGAGCGCTAAAAAATGTAAGCAGAGAACTTGGGTAGCTTTTGAGTAGAACCGATGAAAAAAAGAAAGGTGCATTTATATTGTAAAGAATACACCACTAGTAGGAATGGTAGAAAAAAAAGATATTGTCGAAGAAGAAGAAAAATATGCAGCAAGAAAAAAACATATCCTGTCCTTGCTAGTGAGTATGAATTAAAGTAGTGCTTAAAGAAAGAAAAAATATTTATGGGGGTAATATTGTTTGTGAAAGTGAAGTTGTGTTGAAGGAAAATGCGTTTAAAGTTAAGTTTGTGATGTGTTAAAGTGCTTAGGAGGGTTAGTCATTATTCCTAAATTTATCTTACCCGTCCCTTAGCCCATATTATAACCATAAAAAGTCCTAATTGATTTTAGATCGAGCAAGCCTATATTAGTAGAGATTTACATAATGGGCAAGTATGTGGTACTTTGTGCATGCATGTGACTTCTTTGTGAGAGTGGGGGATTTCTTTGATATATGTGAGTCCTTAAAATATATTTGAGCATTTGATTCGAATGTGTGAATTTAACTTACTCTCTTATTCTTGTTGTGAGAGCAAATGATTTCGCAAGGGATATGTGACATTATTAAATTTTTCTATGATGTTGAGTGTTCAAGCAATGAATGCATTTTGATACTGAATCGATTTGTAAGGCTAGGATTGTAATGAGCATGTTTTCTTGTTGTTGAATAAATTGTTACGTATGGCATGAAGTGAAGGGAAGTGTGTGTTGAAAGCATATGCTAAAGTTTAATTGTTGCTATCAACCATAGTCATGAGTATGGTGTGCTTCGGATGTGCTAAAAGAAAATAAAGTGCTCTTGGTTAATGTGAATTGGTAGTTGACTTGAGGACGAGCAACATTTAAGTGTGTGGGGTTATATTAGGCCAAAATGACATACTTTTAGTACATTACTTGTCCTATATTTTGTTGGTTTAGTGATTAATTGTGCGACATTCGAGCTAAATTGTGTTGTTTTATGTGTATGAACATCGGAAGAAATTGTTGAATGAGAGTTGCGCAAAAAGAGGACAAAAATGCAAGAAAAGAGCACAAAAGCATCAAGTACCCAAAGCGTGCTACAGACCAGGCTTCGCGAGGTCTATAGCCAGATTGACCGCACTATAGACCAGGCTTCGCGAGGTCTATAGCCAGGTTGACCGCGCTATAGACCAGGCTTCGCGAGGTCTATAGCCAAGTTGACCGCGCTACAGACCAGGCGAAGCACAGTAATGAAAAGTCGTGGGTCGATAGAATCCAACCCGGATTTGGACTGGGGAATTTCGACCCTAACATATAAATACTTCCCAAATGAGTTGGAAAAGGGTTGGACACTATTTTGGAGAAGAAAACGGCTAGAGAACACGGTAGAGCAAGAAGAAAACGAGTTTTCCCTTCTTACCTCTCTAAACTTTGTAGTTGAATGCATCTAAACATCATGACGATTGTTGATACATTTATGAGTAGCTAAACTTTCTAATCTAGGATTTGATGGAACCTATTAGAGGATGATTTTCTACTACGTCTAATATAAATTTGCATTTGATTATTCTCTACTTGTAAGACTATTTTTTCATTGTTGTTGATTGAAGATCTCTCAATTAACTGTGCCTATTTAGGTGTATATTGCTCAAGAGAGTACACATTTAGGTAGTTTTTGAACAATATCACTCCTAACGTATTTGAGAGATCAATACGGAGGGTTTAAAGGCGGGATTAGAGATAACGAAACCTTGGTGCGATCGTAGTGAGCGGTGAATTAATGACAACTAGCGTAATTCGAGAGAATACGTCTAGTAAATTGTTGTAGTTGCTTTTCGAGAGAGAACTACGACACCCAAAGTACTCGCAATCGGTAGAGAATACTTAGGCGGATTTACAGAAACGTGGTGGGATAGATTCCGACGATAGAGGAAATCATAATCCTAGACTTTTCCAATTGTCAAAAATATTTGCTCTGTTAGTTATAAATTACTGCATTTTAATTACTTTGATCTTAGTTAGTAAACATTCAAATCGTTATTTAATATTTTTGAAGGTTGATTACTTGAATTCGTGCGAAACTAGTGGTTGTAATTAGTAGGTTAATTCCTTGTAGGATTCAACTCCGGACTTGTCAAGCGGATTATATTTAAGAGGCATAGTTGGACGTGATCAAATTTTGTATCTAACACTTGTTACAGAGGTATTCAACGTGGCGGGTTGAGGATCTTACTGGGTTATATTTATGTATCCTTACCTGCATCTTTATGCAGATACCATTGCGGGAGATAGAGCTAGTGGCTGACGAGTTCGTTCGAGTGGATCCTATTGCTGAGATAAGCCACCACAGTGTTCGTGGAGGCTTTTGTTCAGCTTTACGTAGTTTGTGTTAGTTAATTCCTTTTACTTGGGGTTGTTCATACCCGCTATTTAAATTCATATTACTCTGTTAGATGCTCCATGCGTGGTTTTAGAGTGGGATTTGGGCTAGAGTTTTATATATTGAGTGATTGTTAGTTTTTTTCTTTTATCAATTGACTAAGGTATTGATTGATAATTATTTTATTTTTAATTATTAATAATACTTTGAGACTTGCACTTAGCTTTCTCTTAGTGTTTGTTTAAATGGTAAAATATATGAGAAACGGGTTCGCCTGACAAGTAGTATTAGTTGGATGCCAATTACGTCTAGGGTGTAGTTTGGGACGTGACATTCAGGGAGGAGAGGGTGCACGGGGTTAACTATTTTCTCTCTTGTCTACCCCTCCCCCAATCCCTTTCATTTTTTAGGGGAATTATTGGGTTTGAAGTAATTATACATAGCAGTTTATAAAATAAAATAAAAAATAAAAAAATAATTCGCTGCACAAAGCTCCGGTACAGTCTAAAACAATCTTCTAGTTTTATTTTGTGAATTTTCTACATATTGAGGAAGGCATTGCAACAACTTCATCTCCACTTTTTGGAAATGAGCAATCTGCATTTGCAATTCTAACCTTTCTTTTCTTAGGTTTTTGTTCTCTTCTATGAGCAGCTGCCTTGTTATATTCTCTTCTTTTGTAGCAAATGTACTTCTTTCGGTAGGCTTTAAGTAGGCAGGAAAAGCACTTGGCTCACATTTCTTCCTCGTTATTTCTTCTAGCATTTGCCTGCACCCTTTCTTGAACTTGTCATGCTGAAATTCCCACCGTTTTGATGTTACTTTCTTGAATCCCTATTATTCGTTTAAAATTTCAACATTGATTTAAGGAAATAAAAATATGAATTCAACAAAATGGAATTGGTCATATTCAGGAGAAGAAATTTTTCAACATATACATTAAATATAATGTTGATCAATTCTTTTTAGAGTCCATATATTGTAGAGCTCTATTGTCAAACTTGAAGTTATTTTCTTCATTATAAATAGTGTACTCTAGTTATTGTCAAATAAATTCTTCCCAAAACCGTAAGGCGACAACGTGTGATTAAATTGCCTTTAGACTATGATGGTTTTTGTTGATCGATCGCTTTTTTCTTTCTACCAATTTGACTAGTTACGAAGACACGACACTATACAAAACATATAGAATATTTAGACCAACAACATCGGCTAAAAATCGTCAGAAATTCTTTCAACGATAATAAACCGTCAAAAAAAAATTTCAGCAGCCATTCTTTATTAATGATGTGATTCTTCAATTAAAGATGAAAAAGGACTAGTAGATTAAGAGTTTGATTATTATATATTAGACATTGATCCTAATACCAAGCATATTGTATAATACTTCACTACTTGTGTTACAATATTAGGCATCTAACGACAATAAAAAAACAATGCGTTTCTTCAATTTACAAAGCTTGACCACCAAATGATTCTTAATTCCATCCATTTTAACTCTTGCGTCTAGTCAAAATAAGAGAAATATTTCTAACTCCTTTTATACAATGGCTAGCAATATAATATGTCCAACATTTCAACTGTTCCAACTTCCAAGCTAAGATGGGAATAATTTTACCATAATCTTGCATATTATTATGTTGTATTTCATCTAATAATCCTCTGCTAGAAAAATGTTAGGAAATTTTGAAATATATATATGGCTTATAAAAGTATAGCTTAATATCCTTTAACTTGTAAATAATCAAGTTCTTGTATCCAAGTAGAAGCAGCGCGTGTTTTTTATCCACTTAGAAATTTAAAGACAAATACATCCACAAGTTAAGTACGTTTACAAGATAGTATATGTTTTTTTTCATATACAAGTTTATATATTTTTAAATCATGGTTAAATTAAATTACTTAATTTGATGTAAATATAGAGACTAGATCATGCAAGTAATTGATTATTTTTCTCATGAGTAAGTCCTCTAAATCTACATATACTTGGCAAACAATAGCTGAATATGTTGATACTCATATTTTTCTAAGGATAAATTTCTGTATAACATGTAACTAACACACACACAAATGTATATGTAGAGACTTACATAGGTATTGAGTTGTCGGATAAAACTGGAGAAATTGTTGTGCTTGAAATATTTTGGTAACATATGCTCAGAAAACTCATCTGGAAACCACACTACAAAACCACTTCCCTCATCATTCCATGAAATAACCTTATTAATATTCTCTTCTTCTTGCTCCTCCAAAAGATCATAAGTTTTCAACAAGAACGGCGCCGGGCACTTCGTTCTCATTGACCGTCCGATTTTCCGATCATCTGCCGGTGCCGGAATAGCATCTGTAGTCATGGCTATATATATTAATGGAGATTTTTGTTTTTTGTTGAGTAAACCAAAAGGAATTCTAGTGCTTGTTGTTCTTATTTATAGTATATACTAGTGTTTCTTTCTATTTTATCTCTTTTTGTGGGCTTTCTTTGTCAAGTGCATGCAACTTTTTGTATCTAGACTACACAAAGTGACACATTCTACTGTGGATATTTTTATTGATTTTTTGGTGATCTTGACTAGAAGATGTGTAGAAGTTTCATGATTCTTGGATATAATAAGCCAAAGATACGTTTTATTTGGACACATTTGCCTCTTGGAATTTCTTTTAACTAATAAAAGACCATGCTCATTCTTCGAACATGGGTTACAATATCATATTGTTGTCGTGTGCTATGTAATGTTTTGAAGTATTTAAGTTTTATATATACTCCTATAGTAATAATAAATACTATAATATAATTTTTATATTTCTTCCGTTCACTTTTACTTGTTCACTATTGACTTTGCACACCCTTAAAAAATAATAAGAATAAGAAATAATATATAAATTACATAATTTACTATGAAATCTATGTGAATTGACGTATAGTCTTAATGATTTTGGAATGAATGATTAACGCTTATAAGGTAGAACAGTAGCAAAAAGTGCCAAACAAAACAAAAATACAAATTTATTTTTAGAATACTTGACAATTAAAGGTGAACAGTGGAAGAAGGAAATATTTATAATTTAAGTTAAAATAATGAGTAAGAATGCAGTGTAATGAGAATGAGTGCACTCACAAGTTAGATTTAGCGAGAGAAAAAAAAAAAAAAAAAAAAAAAAAGATGAGGAGAAGAGCCGCGAATGCTGACTCGGCTTCAGAAGTGTCTAGAAAAGTAATGTCACTTTTCATAGTATTTAATAAACTTCTTCAAACTTAATTTCTCATACTTCCTTTTCTTCTTTTTTTTTTCAATGTGATGTTCGGTATTTATATTGGGGCCCGATTAAATTCGGATTCGCGCCGAAAAATCTCATATTGAATGATAAACGCTTCCTAACAAAAATAACTTCATACCCAGGGACTCGAACCCGAGACATCTGGTCTCATATTTCCGCGACCATACTCGTGAGACATACTTAACCCATTTCATTAAGTAAGAATGTTCGACTGAAAGGAAATTCTAAAAAAAATTAAAATTTTGTTATGTGAAATAAGTTGTAATATTTTCCGACTAGAGAATTATGACATTATAAGCAAATAAAAGTTTAAAAAATTAATTTTTATATATAATAATATGTCGTTTACAAATTCGAAAAGGAAATATCACATAAAATAAAATAGAAGGAGTACTCATTTTAAGGGCTGTTTTCGGAGTACTTAATAGATCTTCTCCTTAATTTTCTTTTCCTTCCCATAATATTTATAGAAAATAACATATATGAAGCTAATATTTACTTTTAAAATATATTTGAACTATCAAAATATATAAAAATTATTTTGGACATACTTAGTAGTAAAAATTGAAATTATTATGCGAATAATTTTAATTGAGATTTTAAGATTGAAACTACGCAGGTAAGGGATCTATGACTGCAAATGTGACCCCAAGTTTAGCTAAACCTTGTTAGACCGAGAAATTTCAAACTCCGGTTCCTGGCGTGAGTTCGAATAGCTGCAAAATTTGTTAAAAAGATTAAAAATCTAGTGATTCACGTTGGTTTGCTATTGTTCACAAGTCCTTTCCGTGTTAACCTATTGATTTGGAGTGTAAAAGCATGAAGAAGAGTTTTTTGCCATTAATAAAGTTTCAAAGCTTCCAATTCAAAAATTGAGTTTTTAAATTAAAATTCAGGTTGTATTGGGTGCAAGTGTGTTAAAAGGCGTGGGTGTAACGCGAAGCGTTTTACATATGCCTCAGCAAGGCATAAGCCCCAAGGCACGGGGCATAAATCGCATGGGTATATAATTTTTAATTTTTTCATAAAATAATATAATTGCATAAAAATTTAAGAAAACTATATATATGTGTGTGCGCGCGCGCTCTCTCCATCATTACAAAGAACTAGTCAAAATAATCCATTATATGTTACTTACAAGCATAAGTAACTTGTGTTGAAAAGAATAAAATTTTCTACATAAAGGAACAAAAAGGATGAATAACCTACAATTTGAACTTTGAACTTGATAATATGATCGAAAATGGACTTCTCCTTGTATTTGAAAAAAAAATTGATTATGCATTGCATTTGAGAGATAGTAGCAGACCAGCGGACAAGATAAAGAATTAGGAAAGAGTCAATTACTCAAATGGTCACTCAACTATCTCAAATTATCTCCTAAAGTCACTTTTCTTTCGTTTGTAACAACAAAGTCACTGAACTATGCTTATTGCACTCAGAAGGTCACTCAACTAGATTTTTCAAATTTTGGATTTCCAAATACCTATTTTACCCTCTAAATTATAAATATTTATCTTCTTTTTATTTTTTAAAAACTTTTTAATATTATGATTTTTTTTCTTTTAATATATATTATGGACTTACCTATAAAATAAATAAATTTATTTATACGTTAAAAAAATAAAAAGTTTTTAAGCATCTATAATGCTGGAATAACAAAATAATGAGTATAGTCGATCTGTTTACCCCTTGGGGATGTTTTTACTATTTTCTTCACTAATATGTTGTGATTTTTCACTCAGTCTTTTCTGTGAAATTGTTTTGACACTACTACTTCTTGAAAATGAAACACTGTTTTTGGGTAGAGAACCCGGTATATTATGGCCTGTAGGGCAAATTGAGAGTGTCTGACTGAGTGAGGCTGTTGGCCTATATTGTGAGGATGATATGATATGAGTGAGGATGCGGGCCTATATTGTGTGTGATTTATGCCATGTTGTGGATTATTATAGCGCTTGGGCTGTAGGAGCCCCTCCGGAGTCTGTAACACACCCCCAGTGAGCGCCGGTACCGATTGAGTGATGCCTGATGGGCAGAGTGATTGTGAGGTTGCCTGATGGGCAGATACTAAAAGAAATTGTTACGAGAAATGATTATGGCCTGAGGGGCAGTTTTATGAATATTTTTACTGAGTTTTCAAACTATGATTTACTTCGTTTTCAAACTGGTTTTACTGAAAATGTACATATATATATTGAAATTATACTTGTTTTCAAGGAATTTCTGGAAACTGATTTCGAACTTACTATTTGATGAATACCACATGGTGACTTGTTATTTTACTGGTTTGTGGAATTGTGTACCCGTTCTGTGTGTTTATATTACTCAGACTGCGATTTATTTTCATTACTACTGAGTTGACGTACTCATAAAGACTCCATGTGCCTCTGTGCACAGATCCGGGTACTAGCTTGCAGCAGTAGCTGACGCAGGTTCGATAGCAGCATTTCACGGGATTTCGAGGTAGCTGCCTAGTGTCCACAGCTTCTCCACTTCCCTTCCCTATTTAGCTTTAGCATTTGATTCAGAGACATATATTATAGTTTTAGCATAGTTAGATTTATTTATTCTTAGATGCTCATGACTATTGACTCCAGTTCTGGGAAGTTGTTTAGAGTTGTTTAGTTCAATATTGGGGCGCTAGACTTATATAATTTATTTCTTTATTATGACTGTTGTTTATCGTTATAATCGAACAAATGCGTAGTAAGGTGATAGTTGGTTAGCCTAGTTCCACGATAGGCGCCATCACGGCCTGTTAGGATTTGGGGTCGTGACATTAAGTTACAATTTTGTCTAGTGTAATTTTTTTAAAAGGTAAAAAGATGAACGATATTTGGCTAAGGGGGTTCATGCTTTTGATATAGTATGAATTGTTCGATATTTTTTTTGCTTCAATTATCTTATTTTATGGTCGTGGTAACTACTTCTCTTAAATGAATTCCTCTCTATTGTAGTTCCCTTTCTAAACTAATATAATTGCATGAGCCAAAGGCATATCAGAAATAACTTTTCTACCTTCATAAGGTAGGTGAGAAGTCTGCGTCCATACTATCTTTCCCAGACCCGACTTGTGGGACTATATTGGGTATGATACTGTTGTATTATGCTATTGTTTACTGATAATTTGGACAAGTTTCACATTTGACCGGTTGGCCAAAAATTATTACATCTGCTAGCCAAATCTACAAAAAAAAAATATTTAATATATTATATATTTATATATAAAATATATACATTTTATCATGGGCGAATTTAGAGTATAAGATCGGGTTCACCGGAACCCAGTAGCTTTTGTCCATACCTTGTATATATGCTAAGAAATTTATTAAATATCTACAATTCTTATGTTGTGAACCCATAAACTATTGTATATTAATTTGAGATCGTTGTAGAAACCCATTAACTATAAATTATGGATCTGCCCCTACATTTTATTAACTATTATTTTTGGGAGCAGCTATATAGCATAGTTTTTCCTAATTCTATTGAAGGGTCAACTTGTCCTACCCCGATGCCCTCTCCTGAGTTGGGCTGTCATTCTACATGCCCTTCTTGAAGGGCCGGCTCGTCCTAACCACTTGTGAGGTCAGCCAATTTTTGGATTGTTAATTGAAAAATAGCCATCGTTTGTAAAATTATTGAAAATAGCTACTATTTTGCTGCAACACAGAAAGCTCCAGCATAATATACTGGAGATTGGTGTACATGTATTGAACTTCTAGCATATTATGTCGGAACTCCAGCACATGAAAAGTTCCAGCATGATATTTGGGAGATTGGAGCACCTGTATATGAACTTCTAACATATTATACTGGGAACTCCAGTGTATTATGTTGGAAGTTCACATCTAAAGAATTCGAAATCCAATACATTATGCTGGAATATTTTTCGAATTTTGAACAGTCTTTCCATTCAGATTTATCTTTACATAAAAAGTGGCTAAATTTTGATTACTTTTGAAACCGTGGCTATTTCAATTATCACTTGTAAATCTGGCTATTTTTGAATTGGAAATTTTACCTCTTATAGCAAAGATATACACCCTATTTATTATAAATAAAAATCATTTATTTCTATAGCTACCTTTCATATTTTATAGAAAAGTAAGTATTTATGGTATATAGTATCATGAAATACGCTATTATATTTTTCCTACATCTTAGACAGCTGGATATACCTATTTTTAAGGTGATTGTTGTTACTGTATTTCATGAATACATGGCGTGAATACATGTGAATACATGCGCATACAGCTGGACTACCCTCATTTTAGGCGATTTTTACTGTTCTATTCATGAATACAGCAACGCGAATACATGTGAATACATGCGCGTACAGCTAGATTGCGCTGCTTTTAGGCGCTTTTTGTTGTTGATTCATTATATGGCGCGAATACATGTGAATGCATGCGCGTACAGCTGGACTACCCTGATTTTAGGCGCTTTTTACTGTTGTGTTTATGAATACAACAACGATAATACATGTGAATACATGCCCGTACAACTAGATTGCCATGATTTTAGGCGCTTTTTACTGTTGTATTTATGAATATATGGCGCGAATACATGTGAATACATGCGCGTACAGCTGGACTACCTGATTTTTAGGCGTTTTTTGTTGTTATATTTATGAATACAACAACGCGAACATAGCGAATGCACCATTGTAACAATTAAATAGTAGCTATAGGAAGTAATTATGTATATGGTAGCTATAGGAAGTTAATAGCGACTAAACAATAGTGGTTTCTGAAAATTTCTCGAATTGAATTTCACCCTAACAACTTAAGCTTTTGGCATGTTAAATCTGGGCTGATTCAGCCCATTTTGACACCTCTAACTAGTCCACAAGATAAGGTTTTAAGGTTGAATAATTAATTTAAATAGCCGTCCATCCAATTGCTTAAACTAAAAATAGTCAGTGAATGAATAATATATGCATAATTTATGTATTATGTGTGTATAATTATGTATATTAAATGTAAAATTCATGTATATAATTAAAAAAAGATAAACAATAAATATGACCGATGTGTAAAGATCCCTTTTAAGGTTTAGGCCCAATTAATGTGGTTTAGGCCGTTTTTGTTCGTTATCGTAAATGATAATAATCAATAACTTTGGTGCAAAGTATTCCCTCTTTAATACTGACCAAAAGCCTCCTTCCTCTACTAAACTTGTAACCAAATTCTATTTTGGATCTTGCGAGTTTCATTTATTAATTTAATAAAGGGATTTTTATCCGAATAGTCGGACAAATTTACTAATTATTTTTCCTAGCAAATATATATAATTTATATATTGTTATACATATATTTTATATGGATTATGCATATATTATGTATCAACCGACTATTATTAGTTTAAGGGCCTGGACGACTATTTAGGTTAATTCTTCTTTAATTGAAATTTTGATTAGCAGTACCAAAAATGAAGTAAAAATTGCACGGATTAGCCAATTTTCGGACTGGTCATTCAAAAATAGCTAGTGTTTGCCAAGTCATTGAAAAATAGCCATTATTTTGTTGCAACAGATACGGGTCTAGCACTGGAGTTCGTTGCACCTGTGTATGAACTTTTAGCATATTGTGCTGGAACTCCAACAAGCGGAAAGTTCCAACATAATATACTGGAGATTCGAGCACTTGTGTATGAACTTCCAGCGTACTATGCTGGACCGGTATACTTTGCCGGAACTCCAGTATATTATACCGGAGTTCCAGTGTATTATGCTGGAGTATTTTCCAGATTTTGAACAGTGCTTTCGTTCAGATTTATCTTTACATGAAAAGTGGCTAAAATCCGATTACTTTTAAAATGTGGCTATTTTTGAACGACCACTTGTAAATCTGGCTATTTTTGAATTTCTCCAAAAAATGAATCAATGACAATCTATATCTATCTATACTATATTAAAAGCACGAAGGCATTAGCGAAATATCGTTCGACTTTTTTACCTTTATAAAATAGAGTTCACACTGAACAAAATGGTCTTTACAATTATTTTCCTAATATTTAAGAGTTTGAAATAAACTAGAATTTATTATTAAATCTTTCTTCAGCTGTTACATGATATTGCTTCTTTTTAACACTTAATTGCATGAGTTTTTTTTATTTTATCACACAGTCTAAATTTTTGTCTTGATCAATATTTTCATAGTTACATAAAAATTTACTTTCCAATAATTTGATTAATTAATGTTCTTAGGGATGAGTAGTTTAACATCACTTTTCTAACACTACTTAATGAACCAATGCCAAAAGTAGAAAAAAGAAACAATAGTCTTTTTGGGCGGGACCATGCAAAAATCTTCAGTTCACACTGTAACAGGCATATCCACAGACCACAATTCCATATCGTAGCAAAGCCAATCAAACTCCCACCACAAGTTTCAGCTGTCATTTTTAGCTCTTCTCGTTTGTAGAAGCCCCTCGAAATTCATGGGCATACAAAGCTGGAAACAATCTTGAAATAGCAATAACAGAAACACTGACTTTACACTTCAAGAAGATGAGTTCTGGACCTATTCTTACTACCCCTTATTTCTCTTTCCCTTCCATTTCCAATTCTAATAAATTACCACGCCCTAAACTTCATTCTAGCTCGAACATATACTATACTATTCGCTGCTCAACTTCAAGTCCCGAGTTACCAGTTACTACAACAGGTAATTAATCTTCCAAATTCTAGTGGACTAAGAAACAAAAATCATAAAGAAGAAGTTGTTCTTGATAACAATATAATTTGTTGTGTGTGACTGCATCTTGTTCATGATTAGTACCAGTAAAGACAAATTGAAGATATAGTATGCAGCGACAGATCCAGTATTTAAACTTGACATGTTCAGCTTTAAGTTTCTTAGCACTCAACTACTCGTTGTGCTTTTAAATATATGGTTTCGAAATTTAATATTTGTTGAAATTTTAGACGTATACTCTATGTTCCGTGTTGAAGATAATGGGTTTAAGTTGAAACTATCGACAATATGTAATTAGTTTGTATCTTTTGATATCTTACTCTTTAATTATCTAACAAAGAATGGGTTGATTAAAGGTGGCTAACGGATGGGCCGGGCCGGGCCGGGTTACCTTTTTTTTTTAACCGTACGGGTTGGGTAGCGGGCCGGTTACGGTTTAACGGGTTCGGGTTTATCCGGGTAAAAAGTAACCCGTACGGGTAGGGGTTTAAGGGGCCGGGCCGGGCCGGGTTACCTTTTTTTTTTAACCGTACGGGTTGGGTAGCGGGCCGGTTACGGTTTAACGGGTTCGGGTTTATCCGGGTAAAAAGTAACCCGTACGGGTAGGGGTTTAAGGGGCCGGGCCGGGCCGGGTTACAAGATTTTAAAAATTAAAAAAAAATTGACCGTTGAACCGGTCCGGTCCGGGCCGGGCCGGTTTAACCGGTTCAGGCGCTGTTCATTTGAACCGGGTTGGTCCGGTCCGGTTACCCGTTTTAAAATTTTAATCCGTTTCAACCCCCCTAACCCCTTAACCCAGCCCCACCCGGCCCCCTATGAACCGGGCCGGTCCGGTCCCGGTTTGAACCGGTCTGGGCCGGTCCGGTCCCGGTTTGAACCGGCCCGTTAGCCACCTCTAGGGTTGATCCATGTTATGATACTTGAGTGGAAAATTTGAAGTTCTATTCTATTCAGTGGACATGTTCAATGGAGGGGAGCTGGATCCTTGATTGCTAGCCATTTCCTGTTAAAACTCCAATTTCCTGCTATACTCTATCATAAACAAGGACTTGATTGGAGCCCTTCGCCGGCCCCTGCGTGAACGCGGGATGCTTCTTGCGTGGGGCTGTCTTTTCTTTTTACTCTTCATTATGTGTCTAGTACTTGTTTATGATAGAGTCCTACTTTTGCTAGCTGAAATTAACTTTTTAACATGAATTCTTGAACAGAGAGATTTAGGTATGATACTCCTTTGACTGGTGGAGCATTTGATTTTGGAAAAGCCACAACTTCTCTAACTAGAAAAGCATTGGCTTGTCCAAAGAAAGTTACTCTTGTAAGGCATGGTCTCAGTTCTTGGAATGAAGAAGGTAGAGTTCAGGTTTGTCTTTCATCTTCTCATTTCGTGTTCCTCCACCTTTGACATGTATAATGGAAGTACAGAAAAGAATGCCACTTTCCAACTTATATTACCAGATTATCCTAATTTTAAGTTGCTGAGTCGTTGCCAGAAAATTTAGCCGTTCCGGGGTCCAGTGAGAACTTGATATTAAAGGTCAATGAACTACTGACGAGCATTTGAGTTTATGTGCCAGCCAGTGTATGATGCACTCAATCTTCATGTTTCGCACTTAGAACCAAACATGACATGATTTCAATTTTCGTATAAGTAATCATGCTAACTCAGGATAAGAAACTCAACAGCAGATAACCAAGAAGTGCAAATCTTTTCTGGTGCAAGGCCATTATGTTTTAGCCTGGAGGCCCTGGAACAAGAGTGGTGTTTCTAGTCTGAGCTAATACTTGAAGTTCAAATTTTGTTAGTCATGGTTTTGAGGACACGTGCCTAGTTAAGAACATCAAAGTCATCTTTGGATACTGATGTGAGACTTATGGAGCATTACATTTTTCTTTTTGCAAAGACAGGTTATCTGAATTCTGTGACTTCCTTGATAAATGATAAGATGTGTTAGTTGAAGTGGGCTTTCCTAGTCCAGGCAGACAAACTTAAAACTGCATTTGAGACTGTGGTATCCTATCACTAGTTCATCTCTGATCCTGTTGTCAGTTCAACATTTTATTCATGTCAAAAATTACCTTCTCTTTTCAGTACATCAACAAAAGATACAATCTATAGCATGAGATTTCGTTTCTCGTTCAGTGCCTTCCTGGTTCACTCAATTAATGTAATGGGTTGTACATGTAGGGAAGCTCAAACTTATCTATACTTTCTGAAAAAGGAGCAATGCAAGCAGAAAGGTGCAAGATGGCCTTGTCTGATATGCACTTTGACCAATGTTTCTCTAGTCCAATATCACGCGCCAAGGTTGGAGTATGACGTTGTGCAATTATCTTTTGCTTACTAAACATGCAGTTATTTAGTGATAACAACAATGTCTTCTGCAGACGACCGCTGAAATCATGTGGCAAGGAAAAGAAGAGCCTCTGGTTTTTCTTGATTCCCTGAAGGAGGCTCATCTATATTTTCTTGAAGGCATGAAAAATGGTCTGCCTCATTCACTGCTGAAATAATGTGATTTTACTATTACCTCTTTTGAGTCACTATAACCTCAATATTGTAACAACAGGAAGGCATAATCATTTTAGCTTTTGCATGCATTTAGATCAGTTTCAACAGCATTAGCAGTTTTCTAAATGATGTTTAGTGTTTGGAGGCAGAGGATGCCAAGCGCATATATCCAAAGGAGTATACAACTTGGAGAGAAGATCCGTCTAATTTTTGTGTAGACGGCGTATACCCTCTTCAGAAACTGTGGGGAAGAGCATATGAAGCATGGGAAGAAATTTTATTGACACCAGTAAGTTCTATGTACTGCTTAACTGATCTATGTTGATTGCATTGCAACACAATATACTGATATAGCTGGTTCTTCATCAGGGAGAGAACTTTTTGGTTGTGACACACAAATCTATTTTACGAGCATTGATCTGCACAGCTCTTGGACTAGGGCCAGAAAGGTACTTCTATACACGAATAGTGTAAATGAACTTGTATCGTATCAAGTCACTTAAAAGATAATTATATGTAACGGTCCAAATACATGGGATCAGTAACTTGGAAAATAAGCCTGCTACAACATGTTAAAATACTCTGATACAGTCTTATTAGCTTATTCACAAATCCCCTATACGATTAACTCTAATGATATTCCGCGCACAAAATTAAACAAACCCTTTAGTTATAACAGCTGCCAAGCCAAATGCTCCTACAGATATTAAAATCAATCCTGGCATATACCAAAACCTTCTTTCGTCACTATGAAAATTACATGTATTTTTTTATCTATACTTACAATTCAACTGGTATATATAAAAGTTGGTTTCTTCAGCCACTATTGTTGACAGGTCTAATTTTATATTGATTCAGGTTTCGTTCAGTGGATATAAATAATGGAGGATTATGTGTATTCAAATTCAACAAACAAGGAGAAGCCATGCTTCATTCCCTGAACATGACAGCACATATGTACACAGACCACATCTACCACTACTAAGTCAACGGCTATAAGGACTCAAAAGACGGACAATTAAGATTACAATCACCAGTGCAACAACAGAGAACCGCATCAAACGAGAACAGATGTCTGTGACTCTGTGTAGTATGTGAGTTATGAATCATTGAACTCTTAAAATAAAATTTTAGTTAGAATATCATTATAGGTTAAGAACAACAAGAATTTGTAACATGTTCTTGTAATTTAACTGTTACAAAGTTGATTGGAAGTAAAGAGTTCATCATTACAGATTTATGTTCTCAGGTAGCAGTTCTCAGAAAATCAAAGTCAAAACTGAGACTCTTTCTTCAAATGTCATTCAACCTTTAAATACAACGAGTAAGTATAATGCATTTAAGCTCTGATTCTTTTTCATGTTCTGGGAGAGGGTGTTGTCTTCTTTTTGTTTGGTGTTTGGTAGCTGCAACGGGATCCGCCTTATTCTTCTTCGTGATGCATAAGGCTCATTGAAGGGCAAAATGCTCCATACCAAGGCTTTTTGCATATCGAGGCTCGAACCCAAGATTTCTGTAGTTAATGCCTAAAATGAAGTAAATGACCCTTGTGTGTGCCTAAGAAAGTTCTAAATTCTTGGATTTAACTTTTTCCTACAAGTGCAATTTCATCTCCAATGGAAGTTTACTTGCCTTATTTTTCAGGTTAATAATTTCACTTTTAGTGTAACAAAAATATTTAATGTTATCTGTGTATGACAAGTTAAACTTGTTATTCTTTCTGTACAAACATATACTACTATTATAGAAAAATTATCTGCATATGAAAATATACTACTAAATATATTTGTTGTTGTTGTTTGTTGTTTCACATATAAACACAGGAATCCTTTAACAAGTACTAAATCACAACTGCCACAAAGATCTTTATTGGTATTATCAACCAGAAAAGATAACAACGTTAAACTAATCTTTGACCAACAAAAAGATTGAAATATTAATTATATTATGGAGAGATAAGCATACCAAACATGACAAAGATGTCTTCAAATCTTTCTTTTCACTACAATATTTCATTCAACTACATATAGCATGCATCTGGAAACACAAAAATTAGTAGTACAAAATAGGGGGAATGATATTCTTTAAGAAAAGATCCACAAAAAGCTGTAAAATTTCCACGAAGGAGAATTATAAGTCTAAGCTTTGAGTGTGTAAAGATTAAGAACATTGTGAAAAGAACAAAGAAGGAGAAGAAAATAGAGAATAGAAGCTGCAAATCCAGCAATAAGAGATCCAGCAACATGGTCACAGAACTTTGGAACTTGTCCACAAATTGGTAGCCAACCTGCATGACTGTTCCCTTTTTTCCCCACTTGTGCTATTGCCAAACATGCTGATATGCTTGAGTCCAACAGCAATGTCATAATCTACTCCATTTTTTCCCACAACAATGAAAGAGAAAAAGATGATTAATCACTCTAAGCCACATAAATCTATGTTAAATTATTTTGTCAAGAAAATATATATACGTACGATATCTGAAATGAGTATAATGCGTCCCAGCAAGTTCTTGGTAGGGAAAAAAAGAACTATGAGGGAATAGGCACTTGCTAGTATATTCACTCCAACAAAGTACCTGAAACATCAACAGCTTATTTTTCGCACACATATATATAGAGTTCGAAAATGTTGTGAAATAGATGAGTAAGTCGACATGTACTACGTTCGTGCATGTGATTGACAATATTGAAATTGTACTCATGTTAAAGACATGATTCATGAAACTTACTTGAACGTTGGTGTGTTAGCAAATTTGGCTTCAAAGGTCATGCCCAAGACTTGAGCAGAGTCATGGCTGGTAACCATGATAACAATGGCTGCAACACTAGCCCCCAAGGCTAAAAGCCTAAGCAGAAATATGATGATCCTGTTTGCCAAAGTCATAATTATAGGAATAAAAGGAAAATGAGTTCTTTAACTGATCTTGTATTAAGAAGAAGAAAAAAAACAGGAGAAAGACAAAATGGAACTCTAGATTTTAATGTACTAAAAAGGGAGGCAAGTTAAAGGGCATAAAAATATATGGGTGTAAGGAAAAGAAGTGATCAAGAGAGGTAGAAATAATAAAGACTGAGTTAGGAAAAGGCAGATAAGTGGGTGGTGAACTTGTCTTCTTTAGGGGCAAAGGGTCTTGTTCTTGGTTACCTAATGAGTGTATACAAATAAACTCGTACCATTAATATATATAGTGCCAGTAATAAGATCCAATTGAGAGGACCCTTTTGTTTTCATGCTATTGCAATTTGGAAGATTTCTGCGTCTAGTGGCACTTGGCCAAAAAATCATTGACTATCTACCAATAAGTGTTCCTTATAGGCAGGAATAAGAAGACTATTTCAATCTTAAATATGCAAAGTTTATTAATTAATATCAATTGTATTGTATTATGTCAGTTGAACTACCAAGTGGTTAATAATTATATTTATGTACGACGCCTCCCACATTTGTTACTACCGTGGACAATAATTTAATCAACATGTTTTTGGCTTCTTCCTATGAGAAAACTTTTTATGTGGACATTAGAAAATGAAGAATAACCTAATTAATTGCTAAACCAAATTAAATATAACCAACATATGTATAATATATGTATAATTCATATATAACTTATTTATAATTATGTATAATATCAATAAGATTTCTAGAATAATATGGATCCACCACTAAAGAAGGGAGAAAAAAGTACTAAGTGAGAATATATCTTTATTCCTCTGTATAAATAACTCAACATTCTATCAAGTACACCATCCAACTTTTTTGGAGCACATGAGCCATCATATAATATTAGATTAATTATAAAAAATATGTATATAAAATATTTAATTTGACGAAAAGATTATGAATTCACGTGCATTAAATTTTAAGCAAAAAATCTATCTCTTAATTAATAAATATCAATTATAAAAAATAAACAGTAAATTCAACGTAACTGTTTCGATAAAAATCCCTCAGAAAATTTGAATGCCCATTGGAAAAGGAAATGGTCATATTAGGACTTATGTCATTAGCAGAAAATATTTCATGCATCGCCGCTTCATGACGTGATGCCGCAATATCTCGATATCAGCCAACAATGAGTTTAAGATTTTCATTTTATATTGAAATACTAAATAAAAATGATGGATTAACCCAAATAGCTGTCTATATATATTTTTTTATTAAAAATATAATTCATATATAATATATGGATAATTATTATATATCGGCTAGAAAAAATAAACATTAAATCTAATCGACTATTTATGTAGCAATCCCGAAAAACATTGATAGTTACATTGCTTAGCGCCTGGAGAAACAATTTTATTTCATTGAACGTGTTTCTCCATGCTAGAAAATTTTCTTTAAGTTTGCGACCTTCATTTGCTAGCTCGAAGTCTGCATATTTGTTTACCTTCCTCCAAATGTATATAATTGTTGTCTTGTTGGCACTCGATAAGTATTTACAATCGAATAACTCTAAGACAAAGAATTAGATTCTCAATCAAAGTTATTTTAAGCAGTACTCGACTTTTATAATTAAAGAAATTAACTAATAATAATTAGACTTGTAGTAAGAAAGTACTAAGAACGCATAAAAGTAAATATATTTCAATAGTGGTTCAAATGTGTCCATACAGATGAGATTTTACTCCCTTTTATAAGGAATTTCTTAATATAACGCATACTCTTCTTAATGATTGAGCATTAATGACTAATAATATCATTAATGTAACATTACAATAGGTAATCGTAACTGTTGCGTGAAGATTATGTAACGTTTAGCTCATTGATTGAAGATCTTTGAATCTGTCCTTTATTCTGCATTGGTTCATTCTGACCGTGTCTCTTCAACTCCTCAATTAGACTAGAGTTCCCGCGTCTAATTGTCTCGTGTGTATGCTGCTCCGTTCCTCTTTGTCCCGTACCTCTTTCTAAGTTTCTGACCAACTGTCATGTTTCCATTGCTCCACGTAGATTGGCTTGTCATCAGAAATATTACACGTGTGAAGTCTATTTTTTACCAATACATATAGTCCCCCCACTTACCATTATTTATCAATTAAATATTTGTAAGTGGATACTCATTTATGGCGGGAATATTTTGTTGCCGCTTCATTCGTACCATCGCATCTGTAGTAATTGAGAGCAAGAATTTTAATAATAACACTACAATAATATTCTTTGTAAGCGGATACACGAATTAGCTTGAGTCGTGTTGGCACTGTCCTAAGAAACTATTTCAGCGGTGTGAAATATTTCTCCAGGATTAAACAAGCTTACCTCTATTTTATTTAGAGGATACAGGAATCAGCAAAATATTTATATTAGAATAATCCAACAAGATTGAAAAGAATAAGACAAGAAAAATCTATAAGAAAAATTGGAAATAAGAGAAGCTAAGAGAGAAATAGAAGAAGGCTAAGTAGAAAAGCACTTCTGATGGTGATGAATTGTGCAGCCAAAAGATGGCTATTTATAATTGAAATTGCATGTAACTTTGTTGTGCATGACAAGCAAGTGGCTTATCAAATTTGCCACTTTTTACACTTCTTTTGCCATTTAACATAACCTTCTAGAATGGCTATACACTTGTCTAAAATCTTTAAAATATTGCCA
The DNA here is from genome assembly GCA_005239495.1 of Nicotiana undulata. Classification (NCBI taxonomy): domain Eukaryota; kingdom Viridiplantae; phylum Streptophyta; class Magnoliopsida; order Solanales; family Solanaceae; genus Nicotiana; species Nicotiana undulata. Next base: position 96,654 of record ML273458.1, read on the forward strand.
CAATCCCCCACTATTTTAAAGACCCAAAAATAAACTTGTTGGATTTGTATGGTCCAAGTGTAATAGGTTTGGTGTCTTCTGGACTATGAACCAAACTTAGACCAATAAAATTTAACTCACAGAATTACTGGTAAAATGTAATATTTCTATGAACCAATAATTCTTATTGTAAGTCAGAGATTTTATCAATCACATTTTGACCTCCGATAATTTTGTTGTTCGACTCGGTTTTGCGCCCAATAGACCATGCGCGTGCCTGGTTATTCATGAGAGCTCTAGAGACTAGACCAAAATCTCATAGGAGCGGCCCCACTCCACTCTCATATAAGTGAATTCATCAAGTGTATACTGCTTTTTAAATACACTATCCCTAAGGAATATGAATTACATTAAGACTTATAACTCGTCCTCTCAATTAGTAGCGGTAAAGAACTCTCTTTTAGTGCTTCAGTGCCAATATCAACTTGTTATTACCAATATGAACTTACTTCATGGGATCTCCAATCACATAGGTTGGGTTACCATCTCTATTGACAACATATCGACCTTAACCCCATCTCTTTTGAGGTATGAAGAATTAATTTTCTTCCCACGGGTTTAGTCAGAGGATCGGCCAAATTTATCTCTAACTTCACATAGTCAATGGAAATTATTCCATCTCTCAACAGTTGTTTTATGACATCATGTCTCAATTTTATGTGTCTACTTTTACAATTATAAGATTTATTCTTTGCTATAGTTATTGCCGCTTGGCAATCACAGTGTGTAGACACAAGAGGCAATACGTCATTTATTAAAGGGATATTAGCTAAGAAATTTCTTAGCCACTCAGTCTCAGAACCAGCTAACTCCAGAGCTACAAACTCTGATTCCATAGTCGATTTAGCAATGATCGTCTGTTTAGTTGATTTTCACGATATTGCACCTCCACCAAGGGTGAATACATAACTACTAGTGAATTTTGTCTCATCTGAATCAGAGATCCAGTTTGCATCAATGTACTCTTCCAAAGTAGAAGGAAATCCACTATATAGGATATCATATTTCATGGTTCCTATCAAATATTTCATTAGTCTATCTAATGCAGACCAATGCTCTCTGTTGGGATTATGAGTATATCTATTCAGTCTACACACAACATATGCTATATCAGGCCTTGTAAAATTCATTAAATGCATCAGACTCCCGATAATCTGAGCATATTTAGACTGAGCAACTGGGTCACCATTATTCTTTTTAACTTAGAGTTAGCATCAAAAGGAGTGCTCACAGATGTGATATTAAAATATTCAAACTTCTTAAGAAGTCTCTCAACATAATGTTCTTGTGAAATCATAATTCCATCTTCACTCCTTATAACTTTAACTCCCAATATTATTTTTACTTCACCCAGATCTTTCATGTCAAAATTAGCAGACAGAAATAATTTAGTAGTTTGCACAATATTTAAACTTGTATCAAATATAAGCATGTCATCAACATACAAACATATTATTACATAATCATTGTCTAACACTTTAGTATAAACACATGTATCCACCTCTATTGAGGAAAAACCGCCTCTCAGTAAGACTTGTTCAAATTTCTCATACCATTGCTTAGGAGCTTGTTTAAGGCCATAAAGAGATTTAATTAATTTACAGACTTTATTTTCTTGTCCAGAAATGACACAACCTTCAGGTTGAACCATATAAATTTCTTCTTCTAAATCATCATTTAGAAAAGCAGTTTTGACATCCATTTGGTGGATAAAAAGCTTACAAATTGAAGCTAAGGTGATTAAAACTCGAATAGAAGAAATTCTAGTCACTGGTGCAAATGTATCAAAATAATCTATATTTTATTTTTGAGAAAATCCTTTTGCTACTAAATGAGCTTTATATTTATCTAAAGATCCATCAGAATTAAATTTCCTTTTGAAAATTCATTTGCAACCAATAGGCTTTGCACCAGAAGGTAAATCAGCTAAAATTCATATATTATTTTTCTTAATAGAACCAATTTCAACTTTTATTGCCTCTTTCCAATATTTAGCATATGAAGAAGATATAGCTTCAAAATAATTCGATGGTTCATTATCAACAAGAAAAGTTTGAAAATCATTCCCATAAGAAAAATATTCTTTTCTAGGCCTTTTTCTCCTTCTCAATTCCTCATTAGAGGTAATCCCACTATTTGTTTTAACAGGTGTATGCGAAATTTTATCAGACAGTGGATAAATATATTCAAATAACTCAGCATTATTTGTCTCAATTATAGTATTGTAATTAAGCACATCACTTTTTAAAACAAGAAATCTATATGCATCACTATTTTCAGCATATCCAATAAGCATGCAATCAGCAGTTTTAGAACCTATTTTTCTCTTTTTAGGTTCAGGCAACAGAACTTTAGCAAGACACCCTCACACTTTAAATATTTCAAATTAGGTTTATAACCCCTCCACAATTCATATGGAGTTTTGCCAGTTCTTCTATGTGGTATTCTATTTTGTAAGTCACATGCAGATAATATAGCTTCACCCCACATATTATCAGGGGCATTGGAACTAACTAACATAGAGTTCATCATCTCTTTCAGTGTTCTATTTTTTCTTTCAGCTACTCCATTTGACTCAGGTGAATAAGGCGGAGTTACTTCATGAATTATTCCATTCTTTTCACAAAAATCATTTAAAGATAAATATTCTCCACCTCTATCAGATCTAATTCTCTTGATTTTTCTACTAAGTTGATTTTCAACCTCAGTTTTATAAGAAATAAAGCATTAAATGCATCACCTTTATTTCTAAGCAAATACAACTTAGTATATCTAGAAAAATCATCAATAAAGGTCACATAATATCTTTTACCACCTCTAATCATAGTCTGCTTCAAGTCGCCTAAATAAGTGTGAATTAAAGATAATAATTCAATTTCTCTATTTACGGAAAACAAGTCTTTCTAGTACTTTTAGCTTCAGCACATATTTCACACTTGTCAATATTATTTGAGTCTAAACCAAATATTAATCCTAGTGACTGCATTTTCTTTATATACGCGACATTAACATGTCCTAATCTAGCATGCCATAAAGAAATAGACTCAACCATATAAGCAGATGCATTTCCATTGATAACATCAGAAATATTAAGTACAAAGAGTCCTTGGTTACAATATCCCTTTCCCACAAACACATTATTTTTTGTTATTATGATCTTATCAGATTCAAATGACACTTTCACTCCGGCTCTTCCCAATAAGGATACAGAGATCAAGTTTGCCCTCATAGTAGGAACATGCGGTACATCAACAAGGGCTAAAGTTTTTCCTGAAGTGAGTTTCAAGAGAACTTTACCCTTACCCAAGACTAGACCTGGCAAGATGGTTAAAAATAATAGTTATCCACCCAACCCAACCCACTAAAAATGGGTTGGATAACTGAATTTTTTAAATCGGGTCGAATATGGATAATTACCCATATTATCCATTAAAAAAATGAGTGACCAAATGGGCAACCAATGGGTAAAATATGGATAATACAATTATTGAAAAATTATTTCAATAATGTTCTTCTGTTGCAAGGGGCAGCAAATTCATATTAGAGCTTGAGGCTAATGTGAAGTCATGAATGGATAATATGTTTACTCATTTTATCTGTCGGTTAACCCGTTTATTACCCGTGTTAAATACATGTCGGGTCGGATAATTTATCCATTTTTTTCATTACCCGTTTCGACCCGAACCATATCTGACCCGACCCTCCCGTTTGCCACTCCTACCCAAGACTTTGGTAGTACTTGAGTCTCCAAGGTAGACCTCTTCTCTATCATCCTCTACAGGAGTATAAGAGGAAAATGCTTCTCGATTTGCACAAATGTGTCGAGTAGCCCCAAAGTCTATCACCCATTCTTTTGCATGTGCAACAATGTTTACTTGAGAAATGACATCTGCAATAATATCACCCCCTTCGGCTAAGTTAGACTTAGGAGTATTAGTTTTTCCTTTGTCATTTCCTGCTCTATACCTGCACTGTGAGGCATGATGGCCTGGTTTTCCACAAACAAAACAAGAGCCCTTTTTTCTTATAAGGTTAGGATTTTTAGGCTTGCAACCTTGAGACTTATTCTCGTACCTTTTGCGGTTATTGTTGTTGCTTTGCACTAAGTTTGCTCTAAGAGTTGTCATCCTAGATTTGGCATATTCTTTTCTGTTTGAATCTTCAATTAGGATGTCGGTCACAATTTCCTCAATGGTGAAACTTTACTGTTTGTGCTTTAAGTTGTTTTTGTAGTCACTCCATGAGTCAGGTAGCTTCTCAATCAGTACTCCAACAACAAACTTTTCTGGTAGTGAAATCCTCTCGTCCTTCAAGTCTTCCAGCAATATTTGATATTCGTTGATTTGTACGTCCATCTCTTTATCATCTCTCATCTGCCACTGATAAAAAATTCCTACTACAAATTTTTGTTTTGTAGCATCTTCAGCAGTGAATTTTTTAATTAAGGCTTCCCATATAACTTTTGCTTCTTTATAGATGCAATACACGTCAAACAGTTCATTAGAAATAGTTTGCAATATGGTATGACGGCATACCTTGTTGGTGTATTGCCATGATTTCACTATTTTCTTATCAACGTCTGCACTAGGTTGTGGATGTAGCAGTGCATGTGCAATACCATGGACATCAAGCAGTGAGAAAATACGTTCTTGCCAATGCTTAAAATTTTCATTGGCAAAAATTTCAATATTTGACACATCTGGAAATGGCCTGGCATATGGCAGTGCAACTGGGGCGGTAGTAGCGTCAATATTGGCTATATCGGTAGTATGTTCAGCATCAATGTTATTTGCCATAGTTTTGTTATATTGTAGTAATTGATAGCAAGAATTTCAATAATAACACTACAATAATATTCTTTCTAAGTGGATACACGAATTAGCTTGAGTCGTTCCAGGCACTGTCCTAAGAAACTATATCAGCAGTGTGAAACATTTCTCCAGGATTAAACAAGCCTACCTCTATTTTATTTAGAGGATACAGGAATCAGTAAAATATTTATATTACAATAATCCAACAAGATTGAAAAGAGAATAAGACAAGAAAAATAATAAGAAAAATTAGAAATAAGAGAAGCTAAGAGAGAAAGAGAAGAAGGCTAAGTAGAAAAGCACTTCTAATGGTGATGAATTGTGCATCCAAAAGATGGCTATTTGTAATTGAAATTGCATGTAACTTTGTTTTGCATGGCAAGCAAGTGGATGATCAAATTTTCCACTTGTTACACTTCTTTTTCCATTTAACATTACCTTCTAGAATGGCTATACACTTGTCCAAACCTTTAAAATATTGCCACAACATCCATCTCTGAATGTATACGTCGTTTGTCACTTCCATTTAATGCTTGTGCCATGTGGCATTATCAGATTGATTCTGCAATTCCTCAGCGCCTTTTAGGGCTTTTTGCGGTTGCATCAGTCACGAAGTGACATTTTTAATTATGACATTCACATCAGTATTTTTTCTATTTTTTTACGGGTGCCTATGAGTATAAATACCCATTTTCCTGCCTTTTCTTTCACGAAAAACTTCTAAATTTCCTTCATTGTTTGTAAATTCCTCTTTCACGTAAATATGTCTTCCTCAAATCAAGAACCCAAGAAGGTTATCATTGTAGATGAACTATCTCCTTCTTCTGCTCCAATCCGGAGTAGGAGGGGTGGTAGATTAAGAAACTTGAGTTCTACACCTTCTAGGGGTTCTTCTTCTTCTCGTAATATTACTCCTCCGCCATCTTCTAGGGCTAATGTTTCATCGTCATCTTCTAGGGCTAGAGTTTCTAGATCTTCTTCTAATAGTAGAGAACCTAATGAACCACTTCGTGAGCCAAAAGTTGATGAGATTGTTCCTGCCGAGTTTTCTTTTGTAAAGGATAGTGAGGCCATAAGAAAACAGCTTTCTTCCATGACTTCTCATGATTGTGCATATTTTTACCCTACTCAAATCACTGAGGGTTTAGCTTCACTCGTGCGTAGGGATTGTTATTGGAAATTTGACCCTCCAGTCTTAGTTCCCAATGAATATCAGAGAATAACCTCTTACAAAACTGGATATTCTTTTGTGTATACTTATCCCTTTACTTTAGGATTCAAGCCTCCTATCGACCCTGTCATTGTAGAGTTCTGTCAAATTTTTAATGTTTTCTTGGGATAGATCGGTCCTCTTATCTGGAGGGCAGTAGCATGCCTTAGATATTTTGCCAACTTAGCTTCAGTTCCTTTTACTTTCCATCATCTTATTCATATCTATTCTCTGATATTGTTCCGCCAAGGAGTTTTTACTCTCGCGGTTAGGAGTAAAAGAGTTTTGGTTATACCTGATGATGATAAGGATAGAGGGTGGTTTGTACGGTATGTTGTTGTCCCTACTAAAGGTTTGGTAGGTGAAGAAAATTTCTCCTTCCCTGAGGAGTGGAACTTTGCACGAGAGTACACCTTTGCTCACTTTCCTTCTTTAGTTTTGATTGATTTTCAGTATCGTGACTGTTTTCCTTTTCTTTTTGCAGCAACCATGGGAACCGTCGAGGAAGTCTCCGTCTTCCGTGGTTGGGTAGAAAAATTGTTGTTGATCGCTCCTATGGAAGAACGTTCTTCGAAGTACCTCTCGGCGAGGTTTGGTTGGAAAGTGAAAACCCATGGTAGGTTATTTTACATTTCCTTTCTTTCTCTTGTTAAGCTTCTCTAACCCCTTTTATTTGTTAGGGTTTCCTGCTCGTGGGGTTTCTGCTGCTGTTGTATTTCTTTGGCGAAGGCCCAAGAAATTATTGTGAACTCCTCTTCATCAAAAAGGAAAGCAAGTGGGTCTCAGACTTTGGAAGATGAGGAAGAGCAGGAAGAAAGTTCGCTGATTCGGAGGTAACAGAGAAGAAAGGTCGTGTCTGACGACGAATCTGCTCCAATTACTGATCCGCCTTTCGTGCCTGAGTTAGAGCATTCCGCTCCTGAAGATGCAACTCCTTCCTCTGCCAATGAATCAATCGAACAATTATTTCACCAAGGCTTTGGAACAGTTTCAGAGGAGGCACCTCTTGCTATTTTTCCTCCATCTGCTCCAGTGGAACTTTCGTCTGCTGCTCCTGTTACTGTTTCTGCTCCCCCGCCTATTCCATACGCGGCTCTTTCATCTACCCCGTATTTTGTGCCTTCTATTGTCGAAGTAGTATCTTCCAGTAATGGGGTGATGAAGAAAATTATGATAGAGGTTCCTGCGAGAGGTAGCCTCATAAAGAAATCAGGCCAGGCGGATGTGTGGTTGAAGCCCCTGATAGGCCTGGTTGAGAAGTCTAAGTTGGAAAGTCATAACTCCTTAACTTGGATGAACGTGATTGTACACTTGTCCTTAAAGGTACCTTTTATATCATTCCCTTTTTTATATCATTTACTGTATCTAACTTCTCTTTCTGCAGATCAATCTTATTGGTACAGAATTGATGAAAAGAATCGTTCATACGGAGCTATTAGCGAATGACTATCATACCGAGAGTATTCAACTTGATATGGAGGCAGTAGAGGAGGAGAAGTGTACCTTGGAGCAGCATGTCAGAGTAATTGTAGAGGAATTGGCAATCGAGAAGGCTTTATCAAGTCAAGCAGGGAAGGATAAAAACATCCTGGAGTCTTCGTTTGCGGAGCAGCTTTCCCATGCTACTGAAGAGATAAGAAGCTTGAAAGCTTTGTTGGACTAGAATGAGGCTTATGCTGGTGAACTTGTGCAATCACTTACTCAGACTCAAGAAGACCTCCGTGAATCTTCAAACAAGATTCAATTTCTGGAAAGATCTCTTTCCTTGCAGGCTTCTTATGATGCTGTCGTGGTTGAAAGAGATGAGCTGAGAGCCGATATTGAACAATGGGAGAAAGGTCACGAGGATAAGGCAGTTGTTGACGTGATTTAGGCTTATTTGAATGCCCGGCTTGACACATTGACGGAAATGGGCCAAGAAAATTTTGACTTAGAAGCTGAACTTGCCAAAACTAAGGAGACGATTGAAAAGTCTCGGCAAAGTCAAAAAATTTCATCACCTGAAGTTGAAGTTCCAGTGGGTGATGAGATCGTGCCTGATGAAGCTGATGCCCAAGACTCGCCATCTCAAGTCGCTCCTCCTGCTAATGAAGATAATCCCCCCAGTGTCTAGTGAAAGTGTTTATCAAACCCTCTCTTTTTTTCTTTTGGAACAATTGGTGGTTACCCCCGGTCCCATTTGGGGGTGAAGTTTGGTTTGGTAAGTCCCCAATGACAACTTAGGGGCAACTTTGTATGAACAAATTTGGTTTAAACTAAGTTAATACTTAGTTTTTACCATAATATTAATATTCATATTTCTTAGCATGACTTGTGTTTTTCCGAGTTTTCGTTTTACTCTTAAGCGTTTGCATGATTTATGTTCGGGTTTTTGTTTTACCTCTTAGTACTTAATTTTGCATTAAAAATGCTTTGGTATTTCGTGTCTCTTTTGAAATAAGCACTATTTATAAAAGAAGGCCCTTTTATGAACGACACTTAATGAGGAAGACGTCTCAACTTCATAATGTTGTAAACATACAAAAGAGAGATAGGAATTCACATGTTTTTTTTCGAATAATATTTTTGAAGAAATTTTTATTATTCGAACTTCTGTAACATTTTACATGTGTTTGGGTATCGTCTATAACTCTTTCATAACTGTTTTCTTTTACAACAGATTTTGAATAAACACGAGGGTATGAATTTCTACCCGTAACTAAATTCTTCCTTTGACTTAAACATTCGTTTACATTCACGAGTATGTTTTTTGTAGGTTTCTGAATCAGGCTTTGTGTTTTTGTCTTTGGCTCTTTGATTTTTCTCATAACTTTTGACTTGTTGGGAAAAATGGATCTTCAGTCTTGAGCTTTGACTCTTTTGATAGTCTTCTTTGCCTCTTCTTTGCCTTCCATACTGTATAGTCCCCCAAGTGTTTGAGCTTTGAGGAATGAAATCTCGAGCACTTGACTATTCCTTTCTTATGGTTCTTTTCCTGAAAAGGAAAAACATACGGGACTCGAAGGTATATAGTTTAGATGATGATTGCTTAACCCTTTGAAACGCCCATCAGAAAGTTGTAACCCTAGACCGGGAATTCAGTTATTTCCTCATGTCTATGCAGGTCTAATATCATCATCTTAGCTTTTTGCCTATCATCTAAAATGGTTAGTATAATTTTAACTGTACTAAAATAAAATCGAACGTAATGATACCTGACCGTGGGTATTCCTTTTATTTAGAAGTAATATTTCTTCAAGTGAACAACATTCCAACTTGTTGGTAAAATTCTGCCATCCATGGTTTCCAGCTCATAAGCGTCTTTTCCAGCAATACCACGGACTTTGTAGGGTCCTTCCCAATTTGGATTTAGTTTTCCTACTCCAGCCTCCTTTGTTGATTGAAAAACTTTTTTAAGGACAAAGTCCCAAATTTTAAAATATCTGAGGTGAGCTTTTTTGTTGTAATATCGCTCTATGATTTGTTTTTGAGTTGCCATGCCTATTAAGGCAACTTCTCTCCTCTGCTCGAGTAAATCCAGATTTGTTCTCTACTCGTCCTTGTTCGTTCCTTCTGTTTTTGTTGTGAATCTCATGCTCGGTTCACCAATTTCCACTAGTATTAAAGCTTCTGAGCCGTAAACAAACGCGAATGGGGTTTCTCCCGTGGCTGTCTTTGCAGTAGTTCTATAAGCCCATAACACTGCCGGTAGCTCTTCAGGCCAATTTCCCTTAGCTTTTCCAATCGTTTCTTCAAATTGTTGACAATGATTTTATTCGTTGACTCAGCTTGCCCGTTAGCCATGGGGTGATATGGTGAAGAAGTGATTCGTTTGATTTGCCAACTTTGGAAGAATTCTGTGATTTGTGAGCCTATGAATTGTGGGACATTGTCACATACAATTTCCTTTGGTACACCAAAATGGCATATGATGTTTCGCCATATGAATCTTTTCACTTCTTTTTCTCGCACCTGTTTAAAAGCATCCGCCTCCACCCATTTTGAGAAATAATCTGTTAATACAAGTAAAATCGTACCTTTCCTCTGGCTGGGGGTAGAGGTCCTACTATATCCATTCCCCACTTCATAAATGGCCAAGGTGACACAACTAGGTGAATAATTCTGTTGGTCGATTCATATTATTAGCATATCGCTGGCATTTATCGCATTTAGCTACGAAATTCTCAGCGTCTTCTTCCATCTTAGGCCAATAATACCTTACTCTGATTAGGGTTTTGACTAAAGACCTTGCACCTGCGTGGTTTCCACAATATCCTTCGTGTACCTCTTTCATCACATACTCAGTTTGATTAGGTCCAAGGCACCTTTCTAGGGGACCTCCAAACATTTTGCGATATAGAGTGTCACGAACTAGGCAGTACCATGCAGCTTTTCGGCGAAGTGCTTGAGCTTTTTTCATCTCCAAGCACGGTACCCTTCTGCAAAAAACTTACAATTTCGTTTCTTCAAGCACGGTACCCTGTTGGCATTCTTCAGTCCATTCGAACTGATTCTGCTTTTTTAAATGTATCCTTTGGCGTCGGATCCATTGAAGTTTTAAATTCTTTTCAGTTCTAAAAAAGCAGAATCAGTTCGAATGGACTGAAGAATGCCAACAAGATCTCAAAGATCTGAAGTCCTATATATCAAATCCCCCGGTGCTGTCTAAACCAAAAGAGGGAGAAAGGCTATATATCTATCTCCAATTTATTATGTGAGCAAATCTTTATGTAACGACCCGGTCGGTCGTTCCGTAGAACCTGCATTATTATTACTGTTTTTGCTTTGTCATAGGTTGGTTATACTGTTTATGATGTATTAGAGTCATTTGTCTCGATTTCGGAATGGTTGTAGTGAGAATTGAGACACTTAGTCTCTAAAAATAACCTTATAGTTGGAAAAGTCAACTGAGAGTTTACTTATTTGTAAACGACCCCGGAATGCGGATTTTATGGTTCGGATAGTTTTGTTAGGTGATTTGGGACTTAGGAGTGTGTTCGGAATATTTTTGTGATGTCCGGTGTAGAATTAGACTTGAATTGGCGAAAGTTAATTTTTGGTGATTTCCGGTCGGCAGTGGAAAATAGGCTATCGGGGTCGGAATGGAATTTCGGAAGTTGGAACAGGTTCGTAATGTTATTTTGTATATGTCTGCAAAATTCCAGGTCATTCGGTTGTGTTTTGGTTAGTTTCAGCATCTTTGGTGGAATTTAGAAGTTTCAAAGTTCATAGGCTTAAATCCGAGGTGAATTTAGTATTTTTGCGTTGTTTTTGGTGATTCGAAGGCTCGACTAAGTTTGTATCATATTATGGGACTTGTTAGTATACTTGGTTGGGGTCCCATGAGGCTCGGATAATTTTTGGAAGAGTTTTTGGAAGATTTTGGCATTTTGAGCATAAGCATGTAATGATCCAAAGGTCCATTTTTAGTTGTATAGATCGAAATTTGATTTCGAGACTTCCAGGATTTTGATAGTGAATTATAGGAGTGATATGGAAAGTTTGGTCTAATTTCATCAAGTCGCGATTGGGTTTTTGACGCGAAATGTGAGTTAATTGTTTAACGAGCGAAATGAGTATCACACTGAGAAAATGAGCTCCGAATTGAGTTTCGATTGAATTACTATGTTCGTATTAATAGTTTTGACTAATAGGAACAAGAATCATTGAATTTCGAGTTCGTATGGGGGAGTTAGAGCCTTTTTAGTGAAAATAAACATTGATGGTGCAACAGGATCTGGTGTGCACTTTTAACGACCATATTTGACACTTTTAGCGACGGGATTTTTGCTTTTAGCGACCAGAATTGGGTCTTTTTAATGTTGTTCAGTGTTTTTAGCACATTTTAGCATTTTTTGGGTGAAAGAACACGGCTTGGGACGATTTTTGAGCAAGAAATCATGGGAAATCTTGAGATAAGTCACTTGTGATCATTTCTACTCCATAATATTAAATTATCATCGAATAATACGACAAGATTACATGTTTTTGAAGTGTTTAATTGGGGAAAATCAGTAGAAAAATGTGAAACTAGGGCTTGAGTTTAAGAGACCTTTTAGGGGCGATTTGAGGGGTCAAACGGACTTCGATTTCAGAGTTCTTTATATGTACGGACTCGTGAGATGATGATGATCGTTTTGGTATAAAGTTTGTCGAGTTCCGAGATGTGGGACCGGGGGTCGGGTTTTGACTAATTTCGGGTTTTGTGCATAAAGTTGATATTTTTCGATTGGGTTTCATTCTCTTAGCATATTTTGATGTAATGAATCTGAAATTGATAGACTTGGAGCACTCTGAAGTTGATTCGAGGGGAAAACACATTGCGGAGTAGCTTTTCGGGCTAGTTTGAGGTAAGTAATGTCTTAAAATCTTGTCCTGAGGGTATGAAACCCCGGATTGTACATCCTTTCACGGATTTGGAGTGACGCACACACTGGATGACGAGTGTGGGGCGTGCACGAATTGGAAATTTGGAAAAATATACCTTTTTAGGCAACTATTGAGTTGCGAAACTGATTTTTAAAGCTTATTCTCTATAGTACTACTATGATTTGATATAATTGCGTTGTAAGCCATGTTTGAGGCCTAGTGCCGATATGTTTAACCCCTTGGAAGCTATTTTACTGATAATCCTCACTTTGAAACTATGATTTTATACTCAGTCTTTCTTGTGAAATTGTTGACACTCTTATTTGATAAGATTACTATTTCTTGAAATGAAATACTATTTTGGGTCGAGAACCCCGTTTTATTCATGGCCCGAGTGGCATGCTGAGAGTGTCTGACTGAGTGAGGCCGAGGTCCAATGTTGTGAGGATGTTATGATATGTGAGAGGTCGATTGCCTGAGAGTGATTTATGCCATGATGTGGCTTATTTATAGTGCTTGGGCTGTAGGATCCCCTCCGGAGTCTGTACACACCCCCAATAAGCGCAGGTACCTACTAAGTGCGAGTGCCGAGTGATGAGTGATTGCGAGGCATGAGTGACAGTGAGGTTGCCCGCGGGGCTGATACTGAGAGATGGTGAGGTGCTGAGGAAAATTGTTACGAGTGATGATTATGACTCGAGGGGCAGTTTTATGATGATATTTTACTGAGTTTTGACTATGATTCACTTCATTTTTCAAACTGATTTTACTGAGAGTTTTACTGAGAAAAATACTGGAAAATATACTTGTTTCAAAGGATTTCATGGAAACTGGTTTTCGAACTTATGGATACTGTATTGAGACTTGATGTTTTACTGTTTTGTGGATTGGTGTTTTGTGTTGTGTGTTTCATATGCTTCAGACTGTGATTTATTTTCATTAATACTGAGTTGGCGTACTCATCATTACTCCCTGCATCCCTGTGTGCAGATCCAGGTACCGATTCGGAACAGTAGTCGTCCGAGCTCGTTGTCATCAACGTTTGGGATTTTGAGGTAGTTGTCTAGCGTCCGCAGCTTCTCCATTTCCCTTCTTCATATAGTACTTAGTATTTGATTCATAGACATTTATTATGACAATAGCAGAGTTAGTTTATTTCTTAGATGCTCGTGATCGGTTGACTCTAGTCTTGGGGGATTAGTTTAGACTGTTGAATTATATTATAATTGCTTAAAGACTTAGAGAACAATGTTAATTGCTTATTTTGCTGATTATTACTGATTTTAAAAATATTATAATGGAACAAATGTGTAGTAATGTGATGGTTGGCTAGCCTAGTTCCACGATAGGCGCCATCACGACCTATTAGGATTTGGGGTCGTGACACTTTTGTAGATGCTGAAACTAGATATCCTCATCCAGAAAAATTAGCTTTAGCTCTAATCATGGCAGCTAAAAAGTTAAGATCGTACTTTCAGTGTCACCCAATTACTGTTGTAACCTCATATCCGCTAAAAAATATTTTTCATAAACAAGAGTTATCAGGGAGATTAGCTAAGTGGGCAATAGAATTAAGCGAACATGATATAATATATCAGCCTAGGGATGCAATAAAGTCTTAAATTTTAGTTGCTTTCGTCGCTGATTTTAATACTAGCATAATCCCTGATGTGGAAAAAGAGTTACAAATCTTCAACGGGGCTAATCCAGGAATATGGACCCTATTTACGGACGGCTCTTCTAATGTAAAAGGAGTCGGTTTGGAAATTGTTTCAATATCACCTACGGGTGAAAAGACAAGACATGCTATTAAATGCTACCCCATAACTAACAATGAAGCAGAGTATGAAGCTGTCATTGCAAGGCTCGAACTAGCACGAGAACTCTCAATTGAGCAGATCGTGATCAAAAGTGACTCTCAACTAGTGGTAAACCAAATGCAGGGGACTTATACTGCTAGAGAGGCTCGGATGCAACAATATCTGGAAAAGGCACGATACCTAGTAAGACAATTCAAGTCATAGAAGGTTATGCAAATACCCAGGGAGGAAAATGCAGAAGCGGATGCATTGGCTAACCTCGCAGCAGTTACCGATGTAATAAATAAAGACAATGCTATTGTGATACACTTATTTCATTTAGAAATCGACCAGGACAAAAATGAGGTAACATTTAACAATTTAACCTGGGATTGGAGAAACGAAATTGTAAACTTTTTGCAGAACGGTACTGTGCCTGACGATAAAAAAGAAACTGAAGCACTTCGCCGGAAAGCTGCACGGTACTGCCTAGTTCATGATACTTTATACCGCAAAATATTTGGAGGCCCCCTAGCAAGGTGCCTTGGACCCAATCAAATAGAGTACGTGATGAAAGAAGTACACGAAGGATACTGCGGAAACCACGTAGGAGCAAGATCCTTAGTCAAACCCCTGATCAGAGTAGGGTACTATTGGCCTAAAATGGAAGAAGATGCTGAGAACTTCATAGCTAAATGCGACAAATGTCAACGATATGCTAACAATATGCATTGACCGACAGAATTACTCCACCTAGTGATGTCACCATGACTATTCATGAAGTGGAGCATGGATATAGTGGGACCTCTTCCCCCAGCTAAAGGAAAGGTACGGTTCTTACTCATATTAACAGATTATTTCACAAAATGGGTGGAGGCAGACGCTTTTAAACAGGTGCGAGAAAAAGGAAGTGAAAAGCTTTATATGGCGACACATAATATGCTGCTTCGGTATACCAAAGGAGATCGTATGTGACAATGGCCCACAATTTATAGGCTCACAAATCACAGAATCTTCAACAGCTGGCAAATCAAACGAATCACTTCATCACCATATCACCATGTGGCTAATGGGCAAGTCGAGTCAACGAACAAAATCATTGTCAATAATTTAAAGAAACGGTTTTAAAAAGCCAAAGGGATCTGGCATGACGAGCTATCTGCAGTATTATGGGCTTACAGAACTACTGCAAAAACAGCCATGGGAGAAACTCTATTCGCGCTTGTTTATGGTTCAGAAGCTTTAATACCGGTGAAATCAGCAAACCAAGCATAAGATTCACAACAACAACAGAAGAAACAAGCAACGACGAGTTGAGAACAAATCTGGATTTGCTCGAACAAAGGAGAGAAGCTGCGTTAATACGTATGGCAGCTCAAAAGCTAATTATAGAGCGATATTAAAACAAAAAAGCTCACCTCAAATATTTCAAATTTGGGGACTTCGTTCTTAAAAAAGTCTTCCAATCAACAAAGGAAGCTGGTGCAGGAAAGCTAAATCCAAATTGGGAAGAACCTTACAAAGTCCGTGGCACTGCTGGCAAAGGCGCTTATGAGCTGGAGACTATGGACGGTAGAATTTTACCAACAAGTTGGAATGTTGTTCATTTGAAGAAGTATTACTTCTAAGTAAAAGGAATAGCCCCGGTCAGGTATCATTACGTTCGATTTTATTTTTGTACAGTTAAGATTATACTAACCATTTTAGATGATAGGCAAAAAGCTAACACATCACCTGATGATGATATTAGACCTGCATAGACACGAGGAAGTAACTGAATTTCCGATCTAGGGTTACAACTTTCTGATGGACGTTTTTAAGGGTTAAGCAATCATAATCTAAACTATATACCTTCGAGTCCCGTATGTTTTTCCTTTTCAGGAGAAGGACCACAAGGAAGGAATAGTCAAGTGCTCTAGATTTTATTCTTCAAAGCTCAAACACTTGGGGGACTATACAGTATGGAAGGCAAATAAGAAGCAAAGAAGACTATCAAAAAAGTCAAAGCTCAAGCCTGAAGATCCAGCTTTCCAACAAGTCAAGCATTATGAGCAAAATCAAAGAGCCAAAGACAAAAACACAAAGCCTGATTCAGAAACCTTCAAAAAACATATTCGTAAATGTAAACGAATGTTTAGGTTAAAGACAGAATGTTAGTTACGGGAAAAAATGCATATCCTTGTACTTATTCAAAAACTATTGTAAATAAAAACAGTTACGGATAAAAAAAGAAAAAAGGCATTACCCTTGTATTTATTCAAAAATTGTTGTAAATAAAAACAATTATGGGTAAAAATTCATAACCTTGTAGTTGTTCGAAAACTGTTGTAAATGAAAACAGTTATGGGTAAAAATTTATAACCTTGCATTTATTCAAAAATGGTTGCAAAGGAAAACAGTTACGGGTACAAGTTCATACCCACTTATTTATACCAAATCTGTTGTAAGAAAAAACAGTTACAAAAGAGTTATAGACGATACACAAACACATGTAAACTGTTACGAAAGTTCAAAGTAATACAAAGACTTTCTTTAAAACATTGTTAAGAAAAACATGTGAAATTCCTATCTCTCTTTTGTACATGTACACCATTATGAAGTTGAGACATCTTTTTCATTAAGTGTCGATCAAAAAAGGGTCCTCTTTTATAAATTGTGCCTGTTACGAAAAGGTACGATAAATCAAAGCATTTTTCAATGCAAAGTCAAAACCTAAGGGGTAAAACAAAAACCTCAAAAAGAAGCATGCAAAAACTTAAGAGTAAAACAAAAACTCAAAGAAATCGAAAGTCATGCTGATATTAATATTAATATAGTACGGCAAAAACTAAGTATTAACTTAGTCTAAGCCGGATTTGTTTGTACAAAAATTTCCCCTAAGTTGACAGTTGGGGACTTACAAAGGACCAAACTTTACCCCCAATGGGACAGGGGGTAACCACCAATTGTTGCAAATATAAAATAAAATAAAAAGAGACCAAGTTCCATAAACGCTTTTCACTAGATGGGAGTGTTATCTTCGTTGGCAGGAGGAGCGGCTTGAGATGGCGAGGCTTGTGCAATAGCTTCATTAGGGACCTCAACTTCAGGTGATGGGAAATTCTAACTCTGCCGAGACTTTTCAATCGTCTCTTTGGTTTTGGAAATTCCAGCTTCCACGTCAAAATTCTCTTGGCCTATTTCCGTCAATGTGTCAAGTCGGGCATTCAAATAAGCCCAACTAACATCGACAGATGCTTTGTCCTCAAGAGCCTCGTAGTATTTCTCACATTGTTCAGCTTCGGCTCTTAGCTCGTCTCTCTCAGCCACGACAACATCATGAGAAGCCTGCAAAGGAGCAAGGGATCTTTCCTGAAACTGGACCTTATCTGAAGATTTACGGAGGTCTTCCTAGGTCTGGGTGAGAAATTGTACGAGTTCACCAGAGTATGCCTCCTTCTCATCCAACAAAGCCTTCAGGCTCCTAATCTCTTCGGTGGCACGGGAAAGCTGCTCCACAAAGGAAGACTCCAAGATGCTTTTATCCTTACCTGCCTGATTTGAAGACGCCTTCTCTATGGCCAGTTCCGCTGCAATAACTCTGATCTGTTGTTCCAAGGTACATTTCTCCTCCTCCATTGCCTCCATATCAAGTTGTAGACTCTTGTACTACTCCTTCCAGATGTCAGCCTCGGTATGGAAGTCATTTGATGATTGCTCCATTTGACGAATCTCTTCATCAATTATGTGCCTATAAGGTTGATCTACATAAAATGATAAGTTAGATATGGTAAAAAAATATATAATATATACATATGAAGAAGGAGCAAGTTTTATCTTTAAGGACGAGTGCACAATCTCGTTCATCCAAGTTAAGGAGCTGTGACTTTCCAGCTTAGACTTCTCAACCGGTCCTATCAAGTGCTTTAGCCATACATCATCCTGGCCCGGCTTTTTCAAGAGACTGCCTCCCGCAGGAACCTCTATCGTAACTTGCTTCATCACCCCCCTGCCGGAAGACCCTACTTCAACAATAGAAGACACGGAAGTGGGGCGGGTGAAGGAGCCACGGGCGGAGTAGGCTGAGGAGAAGAAACAGGAATGGGAGCAGAAAAAACAATGGGAGCAGAAACAGCAACGGGAGCAATAAACGAAAGTTCCGCAGAAGGAGGAGGAGGGAAAATAGCAAGATGAGCTTCATCAGAAACTGTACCAAAACCTTGCTGAAACAGGTGATCAATGGACTCACGAATAGGAGAGGGAGTTGCATCTCCGGGAGCGGAAAGTTATGATTTAGGTACAGGAGGATCAACAATGGGCACAGATTCATCGCCAGAAATGACTCTCCTCCTTCGTGACCTATGAATCAGCGATCCCTCCTCCTGTTCTTCTTCACCCTCCAAGGTCCTGGACCTACTTTCCTTCCTTTTCGACGAGGAGGAGCCAACAATGATTTCCTGAGACTTAGCCAAGGACAGCTTTGAAGCGGACACAGCCGCAGCAGAAATTCCACGAGAAGGAAACCCTACCAAATGAAAGGGATCAGATAAATCTCAAAAAGGGAAGAAGTAAAAAAAACTCACTTACCATGGGGTTTCACCTTCCAACCAAACCTAGAAGATAGGTACTTCCAAGAACGTTCTTCTAAAGGAGCGATTAACAAAAGTTTTCCTACCCAATCACGGAAATTGGACATTCTCGACGGTTCTTATGGTTGTTGCAAAAGGAAAAGAAACTGTCATGGTACTGATAGTTTATCGAAAACAAAAACGGGAAAGTGAGAAAAATTGTACTAATGTGCAAAGTTCCACTTCTCAAGGAAGGGGAGATTTTCTTCACCTACTAAACATGCAGTAGGGACAGCAACATACCGAACATACCACCCTCTATCTTTGTCATCATCCGGAATAACTAATACTCTTTTACTCCTAGCGCGAGAGTAAAAACTCCTTAGCGGAATAGCATCGGGGAATAGAGGTGAATAAGATAATGGAAAGTAAAGGGGACAGAAGCTAAATTGGCCAAATACCTAAGGCACGCAACCACTCTCCAATCAAGAGGACCGACTTGTCCCAAGCAAACATTGATGAACCGACAAAATTCAATGATAACAGGGTCGATGGGAGGCTTGAATCCTAATGTGAAGGGATAAGTATAACATAAGAATACCCAGTCCTATAAAAGGTTATTCTTTGGTTATCGTTAGGAACAACAACAGTAAATCAGACTTCCAACATGTCACGACCCAAATTCCCAACCTTAGGGATCGTGATGGCGCCTAACACCACACTTGCTAGACAAGCCAATGTTAGAGTTCGATTAGCTATTTACCTTTGATTATCCATTGAAACATAATAAACAATTATAAAATAAACTTAAGCTACTGACTTTCAATGAATAATTCAAAACATAAAAAAATAAACACTTAAATAAACCGAGCCACGAACTAATTATATAAGTAACTCTAGAACTACCCCCGGGTCTGGTGTCACAATTCACGAACTACTAAAGAATACTACAAATAATGGGCTGAAAGAAATAGTGTAACTGTTCCGAATATAATAAAACAGCTTTATAAAAATAAGAGAAGACTCTCGGGATCTGCGAATGCTGGCAGATATACCTCGTGTCTCCGAATAAATGAATAGCCGCTCTAAATATCTCTATTGCTGGTCGATACCTGGATCTGCACAAAAGAGTGCAGAGTGTAGTATCAGTACAACCCACCCTATGTACTAAGTGTCGAGCCTAACCTCGACGAAGTAGTGACGAGGCTACGGCGGGGCATTAACAACATATAACCTGTGACAATAAAATATACAATAACACAACAAAATAATTCCACACGAACAAGAAAAATATAACCGAGACAATAAATATAAAGCAAGAAGTAAATCTAAACAAATAATTAAGTACTGCAACAACAATGAAATAACTCAGCCGCCTTTTCCAGGCCTCAGCTATAACAACCTCTCAAATGATTTTCAAGTTTCCAAACTTTAACTTTAAATAAAAGTAGTGACAAAATATGAAAAATAGTAGTATAAAATAGTAGTTTTCAAATCTTGGTTTTTCTTTTAAAATAATTAAAAATATAATTGTCCTCCCTTATTGCTCCTTGTTGCGGCGTGCAAGCCGATCCCACCAGACATATATATCAATTTATTCACCCGTATCACGATCAATTATCCACCCTTATCACAGCCCCCTTATCACCGCATTCAAGTCAAAGCCTTTCACAATATTTATGTCTCGACAAATTGTAAACAGAATGAGTTTCACTTTAAAATAATAGTAGAAGCAGAGTATGAAATAATGACATAAAAAATGAGTGTTCCAGCCTTTATTTTATAAACAGTAAAACATGTATATTCTCCCTTATCATTGTCTTATTGCGGCGTGCAACCCGATCCCACCTATTCAAAATGTCACAATCAATTATCCGCCCTTATCACAGTCCCCTTATCACATCCCCCTTATCACACCAATTTTGTTTATTCATCAAAAACTTTCACAGTTCAGGCCAAGCCTTTCACAAAACTTTTATTTCAATAAATTTCAAACAGAAAACAGTATAGCTCGTAAGCTTCGACAAATATAATTTCACAATAAAACCAACCAGAATATATGTAAACACCGTAACGCTGTCAACCCGACTCAGTCTTTATGTACCATGATAAAATCAAAAGAACAACCAATGTAACAATCATAAAACAGTTAAACTTCATTCCTCATCACTTCCTCAATATTATAAAAAATGAAACCAACATGAACATATATATATAATTCGTAAAAACAATGACAAACCGCTCAACCGTTTTGTACCACAAGGAATCCATCTAAAATAATCAATACCTTTTCCAAAATAACCACACCAATATCTAACAATAAAATAACAAGGCCAAGTAGTCATAGAAACAATAATGACATAGAACAATTAAGACAAGAATCAATTAAGTTGGGAACGGGAAAGGGATCATGCTTAACAGGCAAATTGGGTGGTGCATAGATACTCGTCACCTCACCTATACACCACGCACATGCATTTCACATAGCAAACAAGTGGGGATTCCTATTCTCTCAAGTCAAATTTAGACCAAACACTAACCTCAATTTCGTAGGCCACTACTCAATTACATCTTTTCCTTTAGAATCTTGCTCTGACTTGCTCGAATCTAATCATAATTAACTCAATATCATTAATTAAGTCTAAAGGAACTAACTTTATTGAAAATTATAATTTTTCCTAAGTTTTCTCAAAAAAGGTGAAAACCCGACCCCGGGCCCACTTGGTCTACGAGGTTCGGACCAAATTACGTTTACCCATTCACCTACGAACCCAAATATACAATTAGTTTCAAAATCCGACATCAATTCGTTTTTTACAAAATTCTCTAGTTCTACCCAAACCCTCAATTTTTACCATGAAAATTCTTTAGTTTTTGATTTAAAAGTGATGCAAAATAATGAATAATTGAAAGAGTAAAGTTTAGAATTGACTACCTATGACTTGTGGATGATATTTGGTGAAGAAATACGTTCCTAGGGCTGTGGGGTTCGAAACTTTGAAGAAGAAGAAGTCTGCCCGTTTTATATATATTTTTTCTTTCAGTTATTCTGCCTCATTTCTCGTCCCAAATGATGCATAAACTCGATTTTTATGTCTCCAATGGATTCCTTGTGAAATTCTAGTCAAGTTAGGCTTTTTAATCACTCAATTTGACCTAATAATGAAGGAGATATGTAGTTTTTAATATTTGCGAATAGTGCAGATTTTTAATACGCTGTCAGTGGCAGTTTCTTAATTAACCTGGCAAATCTGGCAACCTTAGTAAAATGACCATAAAATCTTCATACGATGTCCAAATTCGATGATTCTTTTTGCTACGGGTCCGTAATTACGGTACGGATCAAATACTTTATTCAAAACAGAAAGCGGAGCTTATTTGTTCAATATGATATCATTTATGCTTGAATAAAACGACGTCGAAGCATAAGAAAGAACGAGCGAAACACAACCCAATCATATTTGAAACTCACTTGAGCCCTCAGGGCTCTAAACCAAACATGCACGCAAGTCTAAAAGCATCATACGGACTTTCTCGTGCGATCAAATCATGAAAATAACATGTAAAACTATGAATTAAACCTCAAAACTCATTATTTTCCTCAAGAACACTTATAGTTCATAACTTTTCAATCGGATGTCCGAATCACGTCAAACGAACTCCGTTTTTTACTAAATTTCACAGGCAAGGCCTAAATATCAATGTACCGGGCTCCGGAACTAAAATACGGGCCTGATACCAATGATTTCAAACATTAATGCTTTTCTTTATTTCATAAATATTTCAGCAAAATAATTTCTTTTAAAAATTAATTTACAAGGCTTGGGACCTCGGAATTCATTTTCGGGCATACGCCCGAGTCCCATATTTTACTGCGGACCTCCGGGATCATCGAAACACAGATCCGGGTCCGTTTACTCAAAATGTTGACCAAAGTCAACTATAATCAAATTTTAACTCTAGAAATTACTATTTCTCATATTTTAACATAAAAGCTTTTCGGTTTCACGCCCGGACTGCGCACGCAAATCGAGGTATTCAAATTTAGTCTTTTTATGACTAATAAGCCTAGAATGGGGTCTAAATTCTTAAAATGACCCTTTGGGTCATCACACAACAACAGCCCATGCGTACGAGTGACACTAAGCCCTTTGTTATTTGGGTAGGATAAAAGTCAGCACTATCATGTGATGACATGGAAGAAATCTTCTCACTCATGGCCTCACTATCCTTGGCAAAATAATACTCGGCAGGAACAATCTCATCGACTCTCAGCTCACGAAGTGGTTCATTGTGTTCTCTTCTCTTTGATGAAGATCTAGAAGCCCTAGCCCTCGAAGAAGACAAAGAAATATTAAACCTAGAAGATGGTGGAGGAGTAGTATGGGAGGAAGAAGAACCCCTGGAAGGTGTAGAACTTAAGCTCCTAAGTCTACGATCCCTTCTACTCCGTGTTGGAGCAGAAGAAGGAGTCAATTCATCTACAATAATGACCTTTTTGGATTGCTGGTTTGAAGAAGACATATCTACAAGAATGAAGAATTTACAGATAAAGAAAGAAGGTTAGAAGTTTTTTCGTGAAAGCAAAGAAAGCAAAGGGTATTTATACTTAGAGGCGACCGTCAAAAAATGGAAAAAACAGTGATGTGAAAGTTATAATTGAAATTGTCACTTCGTGACTGATGCAGCCGCAAATAGCCCTAAAAGGCGCTGAATATTTGCAGAACAAATCCGAGAATGCCACGTGGCATGAGCATTAAATGGAAGTGACAAGTGATGTATACATTCATAGAAGGACGCAATGGTACGAGTGAAGTGGCGGCAAAATATTCCTGCCATAAATGAGTATCCACTTACCAAATATTTAATTGATAAATAAATGGTAAGTGGGGGGACTATCTCTATTGGTAAAAATAGGCTTCACACGTATACTAATTATGATGACAGAGCAGTCCATGTGGAGCAATGAAAACATAACAACTGGACGAGACTTTGTGAAGAAGTACGAGACAAAGAGGAACGGAATGGCATACCCACGAGGTAGTTAGATATGGGAATCTCAATCTAATTGAGGAGATGAAGAGACACGGTCAGAATGAACCATTGCAGAATAAATGGCAGATTCGAAGATCTTTAATCAATGAGCCAAACGTTACATAATCTTCACACAACAGTTATGATTAACTATTGTAACGTTACATTAATGCCATTATTAGTCATTAATGTTCAATCATTAAGAAGAGTAGACGTTATATTAAGAAATTTCCTATAAAATGGAGTAAAATATAACTTGTAAAGACACGTTCGAACCACTATTGAAATACACTTACTTTTACGCATCTTTGTTGCTTTCTATTTACAAGTTTAATTATAATTATTAGCATATTCTCTTGGTTATCAGAAACCCTAGTTCTTCTTAAAATGTCTTTGGCAGAGAATCTAATTCTTTGGTTAAACAGTAGATTACCTTGTCATCAGAAATATTACACGTGTAAAGTTTATTTTTTACCAATACAAGAATAATATTGTGTGTCTTTCTTTTCAATAAGCTTGACCGAATATAGTTTACTTCATGAAGTTAGAGCTGGTTTCGCTTATATTTCTAGGTGGGGGGGGGGGGGGGGGGGGGGGGG
>ML273458.1:121131-139378 GCA_005239495.1 Nicotiana undulata
TGTTTGTTTTTGTTTTTTGTTTTTTTTCGTAAGTAAGGGAAAAAGGAATAAAAAAAAAAAAGGGGGGGAGGGGGGGGAATGAGAATTGTGTTTAAACTTGTTGTGTAAAGAGTTGTTAATGCTGATTACCTGTATGTATTTGTGTTGTTTTATTTTTACGTTATGTAGTACATTTTAATAGAACTTTACTCTCCAGGGAAAGTCACGATTTTTTAGTCTTTGTAATTTTTTTATTATACTTCGAAAATTCTTTGTATATCTTTTTTTATTCTCCCACCATTTTTGTATGGGCATAGATGAAAGAGCAAAGAAGAAGAAAAGCGGTTTCTATCACCTTTTCAAGTTGTTGTTATTTTCTAATGACTCTGCAAAAACTCGTTATATTTGAAAGGGAGATTTTCACAAATCACTATTGTTTAGTGGTTATTAGCTAGTTGTAGCTATCATTTACTATATTAATTCCTATAGATATATTTTTATGTTTTCTAGAGTGTATTCGATGTATTTAAGTTATTGTATTCATGAATACAATAGCATTTCTAGGCGTGAAACAAGAAATTACAGCTAGACAGATTTTTGTATTCAACTGTATTCACGGCGTGAAACAAGGGATTACATCTAGACAGATTATTGTATTCGATCGTATTCGATTGTATTCATTGCGTGAAACAGTGGATTACAACTGTTTTTAAACGAAAAGTGAATCAATTAACATAATGAACTCCTAATATAACTCAATTATAACACACAAATTTTGTATTTTCAGTTATAAAAAAAATTCTCAACTGAAAAACACCCCAAAAATATAGCAATCTTCAGAGAAATTATATAATTACATTGAATATAGTTAAATACATAAAACAAATACATTGAATACATGAAGTATAGCAAGTCATCTATTGTGAAAAAACATATGAATACATACTGCAGATACATTTGAATACATAAATTATATTAATTAAAAAAATTATATGAATACATTCATGGAATATAGCGAGACAATGAATATAATGAAATACATAGAATACAGCGAGATACATTGAAATACAATTTTAAAAAAAAAAGACAATGAATACAATGAAATACATGAAAATACAGCGAGATACATTGAAATACACTTAAAAATGTAACAGAATCTTCAAGTTGCTCAGCCCCAAACTCCGTCGTCTTTGTTCAAGAACAATCCTAATGTCGTCTCGTTTAGAGGGCCAGATTCTGACTCCACAATACCAACAAGTGGAATCTAGCGAAAATCAAGACGCGAAAAACCGAACTCGGCATCGGAAGTGCCGACGGCGGCGTCGAGGCCGGAGAGAAAACCCTCGTTCTGGAAACTTCCAGAAGCGCTACCAATCTGAGAAGAATCTAAAAGGAAGTTGTGTTAGGGTTTATGAAATCGTTGTCCCTGTTGCTACTCGCCATTACTGAGTGGACTGAGGGAGTATTAGTGGTGTGTTTCAACTTTTAACTTTGACCTCTGGGATACTGAAATGGACTCGTATTCAATTGATTACACCGTCTACACTGATGAGAGAGAATAATTTGTATTCATGGAGAAATTGGCGTTGAGAGAGAGGGTGGAGAAAAATCTGAAAGAATGAGAGAGAGAAATAATACAAAGTGTATTTTACGGCTTAAGGGTAGGAGCTGACCATAAACAGATATTTGGCTATAAAAATCAAAAGGTAGCTATGGAATATAATTATTTAAAATGGTATTTATTTAAAATAAATAAATTATCAACCTTTGCTATAGGAGGTAAAAATTCCTATTTCAAACAACAATCCTAACAGTGGATATTGATAAAAATCTCCTAAGTACTGAAATGTCGGCCCTTAACCCAATCTGATTCACTATTTGTATATACCCAGTTTTTGGGTCAACTTTTAACTTATATCTGCTTTGCAAAAAAAATTGCAAGCGTGCCCACTTTTCTGTAACTTCAGACATACGGGCCTGAAGTAGCCAAAATTTATGTCTAAAGTTTGTACTTCAGAATGTTTTGCCTGAAGTGTAGCAAAACTTCAGATATTTTTGCCTGAAGTTTGGCATGACTTGCAAAGGCAATCACGCAAACTTCATTTCATAATGCAATGGCAAACTTGAGTTCAATAAAACTACAACATGTTTTGGCTGAAGTTTTTGTTTTGTAATTGCTGAACTTCAGCATTCCAAGAGTTGAAGTTTGTTTTGTAATTGATGAACTTAAGCATTCTAGGAGCTGGAGTTTGTTTTGTAATTGTCGAACTTTAGCATTTTAAGGCTGAAGTTTGTTTTGTATTTGCTGAACTTCAGCATTCTAGGAATTGAAGTTTTCGTTTATATTTGCTGAACTTTAGGATGAAGTTCTAAACAACAATGAATTTAATAGATCATGATCAGCGGCGATTGATGTTGTTCATTTCAAAGATTAAAGAATGAAAAATATTTTCGACATGAAAACAAGTTACTACAGATAAATTAGAACAAAAATCAATGTGCCTGTAAAGCTAAAATATTTAAGAGGATAAATTATTGTGAATAAGACCAAACTGAACATAATGGGACAAGCAGATATTTATGAATTATTAGGCTAGAACGCATAACAATATTTCAAGTTTCGGCATTCAGAAAACGAAGGAGGAGAAGAGGCCTGGAGTTGTTTAAAAAGTGAATATAGGTTAAATGGGGCGACCAAATAGGGCGCCCCGTGCAATTTTTACCAAAAACCCAATTGGAAACAAATGTGAGTATGAAACTTGGGAAATTGGCAAGGCCCGTCAAGCCCCTCTTTCCTATTTCTGATTTACAACGAGTTTCGAGAGCGGGAAATTTCGAGAAAAATTAATCACTCACTTAATCTCTTGAATTAAAAATAACCGGGTGAATATGTACAATTCTGAAGAAAATGATATTACATAACTAATGTAAAAGGGTAGCTTAATCATTACACTAGAGTTAGTTAGGATTATGTATATATATACACATATGTACTGAATATAGATCATTACACTGAATAATAAAATTGAGCAATGCTCCTTCTTCCCTATCTCTCCTTTTTCTTCTCTGCAACTCCTCTACTTCTTCTCTTGCACTAGCTTCTCAATTCCGTGTCAATTACTTCAATAAATCACATGGTATCTGAGCCTATGAGCTATAATCAGTAGCTCTGTGTTCAATCTTGTGTTCTATCTTGAATTTTCCGCAAAATCAATTGTTTCATAAAATCTTTGAGTCGTCAATGGAGATTAAAGAATTGGCTAGACTAGAAGTGAGTCAAACTACACATGCAGCAGGTACAACTCAAGGTTTCAATGGAAATCAAGTTCCAGGAATTGACTATAATCACCCGATGTTCTTGTCACATGCAGATGTGAGTGGGATTCAAATTATATCTTTTCAGTTAACAGGTATCGAAAATTACGCGATATGGTATTATTTTATGAGAGTAGCTCTTTCGGGCAGGAACAAATTGGGGCTAGTTGATGGATCTTGTTCCAAAGAGAAATTCCCAGAATGTGTTTGGAATCACTGGGAAAGAGTCAATGCCATAGTGCTATCTTGGATTATGAACTCTGTCACAAGTGGTCTTCTTGATGGGATAATGTATGCATCAAGTGCTCAAGATATGTGGAGTGATTTGCATGAGAGGTTTTACAAGGTAGATGGTTCAAGATCGTTCAATTTACACAAAGAAATTACTACGTTAAGTCAAGGGACAACTTCTGTGTCTGTTTACTTCTCTAAACTCAAAGATTTGTGGGAAGAATTTGAAGCTCTTGTTCCAGCCCCTGGTGTGATTGTGCAAAATCCAAGGAATTTGTAACATACTTGTAGAAATTGAAGTTGTTTCAATTCTTGATGAGGTTAAATGAATCATATAGTCAGACTAGTATCCAAATTTTGATGATGAGTCCTACACCAACAGTTAATCAAGCCTATGGTCTAATTGTAGGTGATGAAAGGACAAAGGTCTGTAGCTGCATCTTCAGGGTTGTTGGGTGCTACTCCAGCAATGACTGCTAATCACTATGGTGTAGCAATGTATACAAGAACTGGTCATGCAGGAAATCAGAGGTTCAAGAAAAAATTTAGCCTACAATGTGAATTTGTAAGATGAAAGGGCATAAAATTGCTATAAAATTGTTGGATATCCCCCAGAATTCAAGAATAGGAAGAAAGGGGGAGTTGGAGTTGGAAATGTTGGAAATGCAACATACAATGTAATGACAGAAAATAATACTCAATTCATGAGTTCAAACTACAATGGGTCTGCTGAGGGAAATATTCAGAGTAGCTAAGTTCAAGCTGCAGGAAATACAGTCAATCAAGGCTTAATGTGTAGTAATGCAGATCAAGGAAAACACAACTATATTATGAGTCAAGGATCTGCTACTAATCAACTAAATGTGCCTAGGTTGCCTCCAATAACCAATTTCACTTTTTCTAAGGAGCAGTATGAACAAATCTGCAAATTCTGAGTAAATCCTCAAGTGTTAATGTGACTGAAAACTCTACAGCTAATGCAACAGGTATTAGTGTTGCTTGTCTAGCTTCCACTAGTTCTCAAGAGTGGATAATTGACACTGGAGCTACTAACCATATGGTAGCTGATTTAAGCATGTTGAACCAAAATTATGTAGTACAACCGAGGTTCCAAAGAGAGTGTTCCTTCCTAATGGCGATATACATGTGGCTAATATTGGTTCTAGCAATATTACAAAACAACATTACTATAACAAATGTGTTCCATATACCACAATTTAAGTAAAATTTACTATTTGTCTCTAAGGTTACCAAAGAGTTAAAATGCTCAGTAGCCTTTTTTCCTGATTTTTGTATTTTTCAGGATCTCTTCAATGGACAGGTGATAGCGATTGGTAGAGAAGATAGTGGTCTATACATTCTAACCGGAAATCTACAACCAGCTAGATACAATGAAGTCTCATTAGCAGCAAAGGAAACACCGGTGATCATTGAACTCAAGTCAAATGAAGACATAGAGCTATGGCACAAAAGATGTGGACATGTATCACTCTCAATACTCAAGAAATTACTATCTACTGTAAAGACTGATCTAGTAGCTAAGAAATTAGATAAATGTACAGTGTGTCCATGTGAAAAACAAACAAGAATACCATTTCCAATCATAATACATAAATTGTTGTTTGTTTTGAATTAGTGCATGTTGATCTTTGGGGGCCTTACAAGGTGTCTACGGTTGATGGAAACAAATACTTCTTAACATTTGTGTATGACTACACTAGGTTTACTTGGATATTTCTGCTGAAACTAAAGAAATATGTGAGCATTGTACTACAAAAGTTCATCTCACTAGTTAAAACTCAGTTTGACAAGTTAATCAAAGTAATAAGAACAAACAATGGTACTGAGTTTGTGAATTCAATTTGTGAAAGCATGTTCAACAACTTAGGAATTATACATCAAAAGTATTGTGCTTATACACCTCAGCAAAATGGGGTTACTGAGGAGAAGCACAGACACATTCTAGAGATTACAAGAGCAGTAAGGTTTCAGGCAAATAAACCTGTCAAATTCGGAGGTTATTGTGTGTCAAGTGCAATATATCTAATCAAAAGATTACCAAGTGTAGTTATAGGCAATCAAACACCTTGTGAGAGACTATTTGGTAAAAGCCTAATCTAAATCATTTCAGAGTTCTGGGATGCCTAGATTATGCAAAGATAATTCAGCAGCATGACAAATTGATGCCTAGATATAGGTTAACAGTCCACATGGGGTACTCTACTGAGCAAAAGGCATACTTACTATATAATCTTGAAAATAAGTCTTTTCTTGTAAGCAGAGATGTTAGCTTCAGGGAAGACATATTTCCATTCAAACAGAATCCTGAAAAAACTATATCTACATTATTTCCTCAAGACAATATTAGTCAAAGACTACTTTATGAGACAAGCAATCAACCATTCACAGATCTAACTCAACCAACAGATCAAGATCATGGTGATACTGCTCCTGAAATGTTTGATCATTCAACTGATGTTATTCCAGAAACAGAATACTTAGTGCAACAAAGTGAACCAAGCCAACTAGATCAACTATGTGTGTTTCAACAACTAGGTATATGTTCATCTATTAATCAGTATCATATCAATTCTACCATTCAAAATGAGCTCAGAAAGTCTCAAAGAGATAAAAGGCCACCTATGTGGCTCCAAGACTTTGTGACTTTCAACATACATCAAGACACCCCCTATGCATTGTCTAAGTATATTAGCTATGAAAATATATCGCCAAAATACCAAGCCTATACAACATCTATATCTTCAGTAATAGAGCCTACCAACTATTCAGAAGCTATCAAAGATCCAAGGTGAATAGAAGCAATGAAGGATGAGATCAAAGCATTGCAAGATAATCTCACATGGGACATTGTCCAATTACCAGAAGGGAAACATCCTATAGGATGCAAATGGATCTATAAGATCAAATATAAAGCTTCAGGGGAGATTGAAAGGTTTAAATCCAAGTTGGATGCCAAGGGATTTAGTTAACAAGAAGGTATTGATTATCAAGAGACATTTAGTCTTGTAGTTAAAATGAAGACAGTTAGAACAATTCTTGCTATTGCTGCACAGAAACGGTGGCATATACATCAAATGGATGTATATAATACCTTTTTACAAGGCGACCTTCATGATGAGATATATATGCAGATTCCACAAGGCTTTAACAGTTAGAGGGAAAAGCAATCAGTATGTCGACTAGTTAAATCCTTATATGGTTTAAAGCAGGCCCCAAGGTAGTGGAATGCTAAGTTAACATAGGCTCTATTGGGACATGCATTTCAGCAGAGTCAATTTGATCACTCCCTATTCTTCAAAAAGACTTCAGAAGGCACAAATATAGTATTGGTTTATGTTGATGACAAGCTCATCACATATGATAGCCTTGATTTGATACAAAACACCAAAACAGATGTACAAAGGGCATTCAAAATGAAAGACTTAGGTGAGCTAAAGTATTTTTTAGGCATTGAGTTTGCCAGACCAAAGCAAGGAATTTTAATGCATCAAAGGAAGTATGCCTTGGAACTTATATCGAAAACTAGTCTAGGAGCTGCTAAACCAGCTATTACACCTTTAGATTACAATGTAAAGCTTACAACAAAAGAGAATGATGACAATATCAAAACTACTAAGTCTGAAATTACTACTGAAGACAAAGAATTGGAGGATCACACTCCCTATCAAAGACTGATAGGCAAGTTGCTATATATTACTATGACTCGTCCAGATATAGCCTAGGTGTTCAAACCCTTAGTCAGTTTATGCAGAATCCAAAAAAGTCTCATATGGAGGCTGCTCTCAAAATAGTAAAATACTTGAAGAAACAACTTGGGCAAGGTGTTCTATTATCCATCAATATAAATAATATGATTGCGGGGTTTTGTGATGCTAACTAGGCTTTATGTCCTCATACCAGAAAGTCTGTTATAGGATATATAATCAAACCGGGATATTCATTAGTTTCTTGAAAATCCAAGAAACAAACTACTGTCTCAAGAAGTTCTGCAGAGGCTGAATATCGAAGCATTGCAACTACAGTAGCAGAATTAATCTGGATAAGTGGCTTATTGAAAGAAGTTGGTTTTCAAATAAAATTGCCAGTTGATGTACACAGTGATAGTAAAGCAACAATGCTAATAACATCCAATCCAGTATATCATGAATGTACAAAACACATCGAAATTGATTGTCATTTCATTCGAGAGAAGATATTGGAAGGTCTTATTACAACCAAGCATATTCCTAATAGAGAACAACCAGCAAACATCTTGACAAAAGGACTCAACAAAGTGCAACATGAATATCTCAGTTCCAAGCTAGGAGTTTATAATATTTTCGCACCACCTAGCTTGAGGGGGAAGTGTAGAAAATAATATTAAATAACTAATGTAAAAGGGTATTTTAGTCATTACACAAGAGTTAGTTTGGATTAGTTAGTTTGTTAGAAGTTAGTTAAGACTAATTAGTTAGTTAATCTACCAACTCATCGTGTGTGTGTGTGTGTACATAGATTGAAAAATGCTTCTTCTTCCCTATCTCTTATTCTTCTTCTCCGCAACTCCTCTACTTCTTCTCTTATACTAGCTTCTCAATTTTGTGTCAGTTACTTCAATAAATCATAAATTCATATATAACATATGTATAATTGTGTATAATTTATGTATACTAAGTTGGAAAAACAAATATTAAATCTAGCCGTCATGTAACAATCCTGAATTTCGATCACATTTCTGCCTCTTGGTTCCCACTATATAGAATTATAGAGATACCATACAAGTTTTAATTAGTTGGGATACTAGATCAAGTTTCAAAAGCTGGGGTTTATCTCAATCAAGCATTAGTCAAGTCATTGGCAAGAACCAACATTCGAGTATTCTTTTAGAATTTTCTATGGGGAAAAGGTCAAATTTATACACGTCCTCCCTCTCATCAATTTTAACTGTCGTGTTTCTCTTTGATACATTCCTTAAGAAATTATTAATACAGGGGATTTTTCATTACTTTTCACTTTTACATTTTCTAAGTAGGAAACTATTTTGCACCAAATATATTTAGTAAACACGACAATTAATACGGACCGGAGGAAGTGCTATCCAATTGTTCAATTTATTCTTTATTACACTTTCTGCTCTTTCCATTAACAGAAATTCTAATGTCAAGTATGTATACGGTTAAATTCGAGTATGTCAGATTTTATAAGCTCGAGAGATTTGCTCGAGAATAAGAATGTACCGAGCTCGAGCTCGAAGACACGAAGATCGAAGTACTCGCTGATAATCGAGATCAGGCATGGACGACGTCGAGTAACGTAATAGCGAGATATCAACAATCGACCATAAATCTCGGCGGAAATATCGGAAGTAATTGAACTGCTAACGGTTATTGACATCAATCGTGGATTTTATTTCCGAAATTAGAGTTGTACCTTATTTAGAATTCCTCTGCTATATAAAGGGGAACCTTATTCATTTGTAAAAGGACACATTTTTACTGAGAAATAATACATACGCCGCTCTTTATTTGCTTATATTTCAATATTGTTCTTAATTCTTGACCTCGAGGTTGTTCTCCATCGAGGTCGACGCGTTGTACAACACTGGGTTGATTTATTTTTATAGTTCAATTCATTTATTTAATTTGTCATTTATCAATTGGTATTGAATCAGATCATGTATCTTTAAAACCACAATACAAGTTTAATTGTTACTCGTATTTCGAGGTAAAAAGTTTGGCGCCCACCGTGGGGTTAAGGATAATAGTGATTGTTCAGTGTTAATTCTGGTAAAACACACTATTTTACACTTTCTTGTCAAGAATTTTTATTTTTGGGTTGAATCATGTCAAACTCACAAAACACATCTACACACGGCGACAATGGCCTCAAACTTCGCGGAGAGAACGATAATGTTATTTCTCCAGGAATCGAGGTGCCACAAGCTGACCTTGGAGGAGCACCACCCGTCAACCCGGTCTACGTTAGTTCGCATGTTGCTATGAACACGTATTTAGGCGTAGGCCCTGAAGAAAGTGTACGCAGAGAGGGTCGAACTGACGGTCGAGGTACACAAGGCAGAGAAGCCGAAGGAGTCAGTCTCCAAATAAAATTTGAAATGATTCAAGCTCAACAAACCGCCATTGCTCAGTTGCAAAGTCAGCACAGAGCACCAAATAGGGTCGAGCAGGATGTTACTTGCCATACCGAGACGGTGCCCGAAAGATCGGGTGATAACACCTCGACTACCGATCCTGCTATAATGAGGATGCTCGAGGAGCTCACTAAGAGAATTGAATCGGAGGAGAAGAAAATTGAGGCCAATGACAAAAAGGTGGAAACTTACAACTCCCGAGTTCACCAGACAATGGGGGCACCACCAATCTTGAAAGGAATGGATTCAAATAAGTTTGTACAAAAACTGTCCCTTCCGAGTGCGGCTCCGAAGCCCATCCCAAAGAAGTTTTGTATGTCCGACATACCCAAATACAACGGGACCTCCGACCCCAATGAGCATGTTAACTCTTACACGTGTGCCTTTAAGGGTAATGATTTGAAGGATGACGAAATCGAGTCTGTATTGCTGAAGAAGTTCGGAGAGACCCTGTCGAAAGGAGCTATGATTTGGTATCACAACTTTCCACCGAATTCCATTGATTCATTCGCCATGTTAGAGAATTCATTAATAAAAGCACACTCCGAGGCCATAAAGGTTGTGACAAGAAAATCATACCTCTTCAAAGTGAAGCAGAGGGATAACGAGATGCTGAGGGAATTCGTGTCTCGATTCCATATGGAACGCATGGAGTTTCCACTAGTCACTGATGATTGGGCTGATCAGGCTTTCACCCAAGGATTGAATGAACGGAGTTTGATAGCATCACATCAGTTGAAACAAAATTTGATCGAATACCCAGCTATAACTTGGGTAGATGTTCACAATCGATATCAATCGAAGATCAGGGTCGAAGACGACCAATTAGGAGCCCCTTCAGGTTCTGTACATCCAAACCGATCGACGGGTAAAAACCAGAGGGGCGTCGACAGAGAGTCAAGGCTGAATAAAGAGCAGTACCAGCCATATACCACAGATCGAAGGAATAATGTCCCGGGACACAACTCTGCCCGGAATGATCGAAGAAGCGATCGAGAGAAAAACTCCCGGGGACTTATGAGCAAAACTGGCTTCGACAAATATGCAGATCCCACAAAAGCACCACGACTATCAGAGTACAATTTCAGCATTGATGCATCGGGGATTGTATCGGCTATTAGAATAATCAAAGATACTAAGTGGCCCAAACCTATACAGACCGATCCTTCTCAAAGGAACCCAAACGCGTAAATATCATGGCACAC
Organism: Nicotiana undulata; assembly: GCA_005239495.1. Lineage (NCBI taxonomy): Eukaryota > Viridiplantae > Streptophyta > Magnoliopsida > Solanales > Solanaceae > Nicotiana > Nicotiana undulata. The sequence continues at coordinate 132,013 of ML273458.1, forward strand.
ATGGCCATAGGACCGAAGACTGTAGGCAGTTGATGGAGGATGTAGCTCGACTATTCAATGAAGGCCATCTTCGAGAATTCCTCAGTGATCGAGCTAAAAATCACTTCAGAGAAAGAGATACCAATAGAAAGAACGAACAAGAATAACCTCAACATATTATTCACTTGATCGTCGGCGGGGACGTCCCACAAATCCTATATTCATACGTACTAAGGTGTCTATCACCAGAGAGAAACAGACTCTAGACTATGTGCCCGAAGGCGCTTTATCATTCAATGTCGAAGAAGCGAAAGGCATTTCTTAGTTGTACAACGAAGCCCCTGATAACTTTTATTTTGTTGAATAAAATTCAATTTAAACGTGTTCTAGTGGATCCGAGTAGCTCAGGGAACATCATCAGATCGAGGGTCGTAGAGCAGCTCGGCCTGCAGGACCAAATTGTACCTGCATCTCGAGTCTTAAATGGCTTCAACGTGGCTAGTGAAACAACTAAGGGGGAGATAATCCTACCGGTGAACGTGACCGGAACCATCCAAGATACAAAGTTCCACATCAACGAAGGCGACATGATATATACTGAAATTGCTCGTAAGGACTTGGATATACAACACGAGGGCAGTATCATCGACCCTTCATCAAATGATAAAGTTCCCGACGACGGATGGTGTGAAAACGATTTACGGGGAACAACATGTTGCAAAGGAAATGTTTGCAGTTGATGAGGTAAAGTCGATGTCAACACCTTCGACTTCAGAAAAATCGAGCACCAAAGATAAGCAGACGGCCAAATAGCAATCACCGTCCCCGGCCTCGACCAAATCGGAAAAACAGGTAGTGGACAAAGAAGAAGAAGAAGAAGAAGAAGAAGAAGAGGATTTTCTAACTCCTCAAACTTTCGTTGTTCCCGAAGAATCAGATGCAACCAAGTCAACTGTCGAGGAACTGAAACAGGTGATACTAATCGAGTATCCGCCCGAACGAAAGGTATACCCGGGAATGGGGTTAACCCCCGAACTCAGGAAAAAACTCATTCAATTTCTTATTGATAACATGGACTGCTTTGTGTGGTCCCATTTAGACATGACAGGAATCCCACTGAAGATAACAACGCATCGACTAATCCTGGATCCCAAGTTCAGACCGATAAAACAAAAAAGAAGACCCTAGTCTGAGGTAAAGCATGCCTTCATAAAGGACGAGGTAACCAAACTTCTCAAAATAGGGTCCATTCGGGAGGTAAAATATCACGAATGGTTAACTAATGTAGTCGTTGTCCCAAAAAAGGGGAACAAACTTAGAATGTGTGTAGACTATAAGGACTTGAACAAAGCATGTCCGAAAGACTCTTTTCCATTGCCTAACATCGATCGCATGATCGATGCCACGACCGGTCACGAGATCCTTACTTTTATCGACGCCTATTTTGGGTACAATCAAATCCAAATAGACCCAGAAGACCAATAAAAGTCTTCTTTTATCACTAAGTTTGGGACCTATTGTTATAATGTAATGCCCTTCGGGCTAAAAATGCGGGAACTAACATTCAACACTCGAGATCCTAAAGAAGGGAAACTCGGCCCTAATTGGGAAGGAACCTACCAAATCATCGACATAGTCGGGAAAGGATCTTAAAAACTCGGAACGATGAGCGACGAACCACTGCCGAATAACTGGAACATATCACTTCTCAAGCGATACTATTGCCGAATAACTGCCGAATACTATTGCTTATATACATATTTAGAACTAACTCAGTGAAGGAGTCCGACCAAAGACATCGAGACCTCATGTTTTAAAGTACATGTTGCACTCTTTTTCCCTTAGATCGATTTTTGTCCCAAAGGATTTTTTCCGGCAAGGTTTTTAACGAGGAAACAATTATGTGATACCTGAGGATAATTCAACAGTATCCAAGGATTCTTTACAACCAACCTCGATACTCGGGGGAATCATCCTCGAATATTATGTGTTCGAGAAATGTACCTCGTGTCAATGGGCCTGAATAGGAAAAACTTTGTAATGGGCAAAACGGTTGAATGAACCGTGTCTATATAGATTAGCCAAGTCCCGACGATAAAACATGTACGCATGTATAAATTATTCAAAGAAACATTCTTTCTTTATCAAACTTCTCGTGTCTCGAAGCAAATTCTCTATGATTCAAATCGCACACTTACAATTTTGGTCTAATATGCAAAACTAATACTTCTGAAAAATGGTTCAAGAGCCAAGTGCAAGCATACTTCGAACACTAGGGAACTGCATACTCAATTTATCTAAATCCGAAGTCACGAGACCTCAAAGGGTCACCCCTCGACATATAGGCAGGGGCCATTATAATCGGGAACTAAAATTCCGAACAAGTTCGAAATGTTATCGGGGTATAAGTCCAAGAGACATACTCGAAGGCTACGACCAAATTAAAGGCTACGACCATATTAAAGGCTACGACCAAAATAAAGCGGCTTGAAGACGTCCGAATTCCGCAATAAACAAAAGGCCTTCAAATACTTTGAAAAACCGGTTAAAAGGTTACCCTCGGCAAAACAATTAAAAAGGGCTTCGATAAAATCAACCCTCGAAAAACTAAGAGGTTTCGATAATATCAGCCTTCGAAAAACCTCATGAGGTATCAAACTATCTTAACACAAACACGTTGAGACGCCAAAAAGGAAGAATGGGGTTTCACCATGACCTTGGTCTTCTCGATCTCCGCCTTGGCCTCAGCAAGCCCGACTTCAAGTTCCTCGACCCTCTTGGCCTGGGCCGAGCTTTTCATTTTAATGCTTTGAAGTTGGGCCTCATCTGGGGATAATTTAGCTAATGTTGACTCCTTTTCCGCAGCAAGGCGGTCCATGCTCCCTTTCAACTTATCACAATCGACCTTGACCTGATCGACCTCTGCCTAGAGCAACTCGATCTTTTCTACCTTCTACTACAGTTGAGATAGCGAAGTATTAGCTTCCACAGTTGAGTTGATTCCATACTTTATGAGAACTATGGTTACTTGTTTATCTAATTCGGCCTCTTCTTCACGAGCCTTGGCCAAGTCCGCTTGAAGGTCCTTTATGACCTTGTCCTTTTGGCCACGAAGTATCTTCGGAGCATTCCTCTCTTCCGAAACCTTCTGGAGTTCGGTATCACATTGACTAAGGTCAGCTCGAAACTTAGCAGAGGCCTATACGAGGAAGAACGCACAAGTTATATTTATAGAGAAAAAGGCGAAGGAAAACAACCAACAACGACTGATACTTATCCGAGAAAAGAGACATTGGGCTTCGGCCATAAGGATCGAAGCATCGTTGATATCGGAGGCATCATTGACCCCAGTAAAGCAATCCCAAAAGGGATCGCCTACACTAGAGCCTCCGCCAATCTCGGGAGTCTTCAACCCTCGGGCCTCCCTTATTGCCTCTTCAGAAAAGGCCGGCAACGAAGGTAGTTTACATGTTGTCATGGCCCAGCTCGGGGCGCTCTGATAGATTTTTTGACTCGTGGAACCGGCCCCGCCCGATGTAGAAGTTGTTGATCGAGAAAAAATCTTAACCTCCGGAGACTCGAGATTCATGCTCGAATTTTTCTTCAAAGCCTCCTCAATACGAGGCTTAGTTGCAGCAGACGGTAGCTCGAAAGGTGTGGCTATTTCGACGGATTTCCTAGGACGAACTGTCAGTGCCAGAATATCTTCTTCCTCCTCGTCTTCATCTCTCAGTTTTTGGACCGTGTCCAGCAAGAGAGCAGACTTTTTCTCCTTACCCTTCGAGGTTGGGCTTGGGGGCCTCGGACTGCAAGGCATTTTTTCTCTTCTTGTCCTTTTCCGGCTTCAGAGCCAAGGACTTGGTTTCTCCTCCTCCACTGGAAGGCCTCACAATGGCATCCTTGGTCAAGCTTGCGTGGATGAAAATTATCAATGAACGAAGTACGGAGTTACTAAAAAAATACATAGGGAGAGATCCTTACCATGGTTCTTGGCCTCCCACCTGCCCTTTGCCAAATCCCGCCATGCTCGTTCGGCGTGAGTAGAAGTAGAGGCTAGATTTTGAACCCAATCTTCGAGATCGAGCACCGCTTGAGGCATCAAAGGGACAGCTGCATGTCAAAGGGAAATATTAGGCAAAGTTAAAAGAAACACAAAGATCAGGATATGAAGAGTGACTTACGATCAAGGTTCCATTCCTCGGGGAACCTCATCTTCTCTTTCGGTATTATATCACATGCCATCACCCGTATGAAGCGACTCATCCAACCTCGGTCCTTATCCTTGTCGATGCTCAAGAATAAGGCATTTGTTGCCCGGCGTTGAAGATTAATCAACCCTCGATAGAGTCGAGGCCAGTACAACTGTATAAGGTGGTTCAAAGTGAACTCCAACCCCCTGACCTCATTGAAGAAAAAGCGCAACATGATTACTATGTGCCATAGTGAAGGGTGGATTTGACCTAGAGTAACTTCGTACCTTTTGCAGAAGTCGAGGATCATAGGGTTGATGAGAACCAGTGTGAAGGGGTAAGTGTAAACACTTAAGAACCCCTTCACGTGTGTAGAGATGCTCTCTTCGAGAGCAGGAATACGCACCACTACCTAGAATCCCCAATTGCAGTCCTTCTTCATGGCCTCGATGTGGCTCTTCCTAATCGAACACATGTACATCGACACATGTTCGCATCGGCCCGATATCGATGAGGGGTTCTCGACTTTGAAGTCGGATTTTAGAATGCACGAGCCAGGAACATACTCATAGGGGGTTGGTTCGATCGGTGTTTTATCACCGGTCGACCGGGAAGAGGAAGATAAAGCCTTTTCTTTCTGCGGCACAGTGTTGGAAGTTTTCGCTATTTGCGTAAGCAAAGAAAGTCAAAGATAGTTATAAAGTTGGTGGCTCCGATTAGAACAACGCGTCCTAACATGCGGCGATAAAAGGAAGATGAGAGGGGTTAGAAAGATGAGAGTTTTAATCAAAGAAAAGGTAAAGTTTGATTCAATATAGGAGGTGATATTTATAGGCTTGTGGCGACGGCTCGGTGGCACTAGTGACTGACCGCTAACTGACATGCATTGATGATTTGGGAAACCGAACCGACGAGACATTTCGATCACGTCTATCGCTTGCATCATGAAGGCGACGTCATCATTTTATTCTAAGAAACGCGGGGACTATCTGTATACGGTTAAAATCGAGTATGTCCAATTTTATAAGCTCGAGAAATTGCCTCGAGAATAAGCTCATAATGTACCGAGCTCGAGCTCGAAGACACGGAGATCGAAGTACTCGCTGAGAATCGATACCAAACATGGCCGACGTCGAGTAACACGATAGCGAGATATCAGCAATCGACCATAAATCTCGGCGGAAATCTCGGAAGTAATTGAACGACTAACGGTTATTGAGATCAATCATGGATTTTATTTCTGAAATTAGAGTTGTGCCTTATTTAGAATTCCTCTGCTATATAAAAGGGAACCCCTATTCATTTGTAAAAGGGCACATTTTACTGAGAAATAATACATATGCTGCTCTTTATTTCCTTACATTTCACCACTGTTCTTAATTCTTGACCTCGAGGTTGTTCTCCATCGAGGTCGACGCGTTGCTACAACACTAGTTTGATTTATTTTTATCGTTCAACTCATTTATTTAATTCGTCATTTATTAATTGGTATTGAATCAGATCACGTATCCTTAAAACTACAATACAAGTTTAATTGTTACTCGTATTTCGAGGTAAACAAAGTGCATGAACTCCATGTTTCCAAAATTCTCAAGAAAAAAATATTTAAAATTTGTCACCAAACTTTTGAATATAATTTAAAATAACTCTCAAGTTGGATAAAAAAAAACAAAAAAATTCTATCGTATAGAGTGATATTAAACCAAATTAACTAATAAAACTAACTCAAATAATACACGAATAAATTGACCATTTCCCCTATTTGGAACTGAGTTTAATTCGTATAATAATTGATTCCTATATTAACAACTCATTAAGATAAGTCCACCTTGTTAATATTTATTGGTTAAGGTTTAAAGCGTTACATTGTTATAATTTTATGCATCTAACTCAAAAGAGCATCCGGCTAGCAATGAAAAAGAATGAGGTACTTTAATTTTCTCTTTATGTAATGAAAAGATCACAACTTTTTTCTGTCTAATTTACAATTCTATTATCAAGAAACTATAAACTATTGAGTCTTAACTTCTCGTTATGATTTTATTATTTTTGGAAATTAGAAAGGCATGAACATTACTTCTAAACAGAGCTTAGAATTTTACCTCTCTACATTTTAATCAATCAATAATGATTCCAATCAAATGTAATGAAGTTGATGCAGTTACATATAATAATGGAAATCTGAAGTGAATGTTTCAAATAAGTCCTAATTTACCGACCGCTAGTCATTAATCATATACTTTTCAAAATTAGCTAATCACATATAAAAATTGAAACCCCAAATAAATAAGGTTCTTTCTGTTAAAGAATAAGGTTCTTTCTTTTAAAGCGTAATCAACAACATTAGACGCGAGACGAAAAGGAATTTTCATGGATGAGGTAGAAAATATGGTGACAAATACAAAAAAAAAATTAAAAAAAAAATATATATATATATATATATATATGCAAGATTCCAAAAATATAAGCAAAAATGACATTTTTTAATGGGTATGGTTGAAATTCATTGAAAATAAATAGATGAGTCAATATACAAACTTTAATGAAGAATGAAGGTGATTTGGACTAATTTGGTATAAAAAATCGTAGTTAAAATCGAGTTCTAAAAATTCTTAAGCGACACACGTATCATGCATGTATCTCCCACATATTTATACACGTGATAAACATTTGATATAACTTTGATACATATGTGATATACAAATGATATGTCACTACCCAAATCGATGGACCGCGACGGGCACCTGGTACCTTACTCAACTGAGTACCAATGTAACATATATTTCTTATTACATCATCATAGATAAGTGGGTCAGAAGGCGCGTCATGATATAACCAAAGTAATCATGGGGGAATACCCGACATAGAACGACGCAACCTAATATAGAAACTTACACGTATGGCATACATGCCTATAAGGCCAATGTGATCCATTATATACTTTAAATATAGGCCGACAAGGCCATACAAATATCTGTATATGTCATGACCCAATTCTCCCTCCTGTTGAGTCTCGTGACGGCACCTACTCTAGACGACTAGGTAAGCCTATACCTTAAGCGAAATTTAGATAAAACAGGTAAAATAACAGTAAGTGAAATAAATCATAGTAAAGTCGACGCCGCTCGGCATTAACAGTTACTTTACCCAGAACCCGGAATATCACAATACATCACAAGCTACTCTACTGCTCAATA
>ML273458.1:139516-165215 GCA_005239495.1 Nicotiana undulata
ATGAGGGAAAGGCTCAGGTCTATGCCCGCAATCCCTGTATGCAATGAAAAATGAGGGAGACTCAGGTCTATGTCCACAATCCCTGTATTTATACGTAATATAAAGTAAATCTCCAAAACAACGTAGTTTAAGGGTTTGAGAAAAACCAGATGGAAATCTCGAAGAAAAATCATTAAATCAGTTTCAAAGAATAGTAACGATTGGAAAATCAATTTACCATGATAAACCTTAAGTTATTATGCAATTTAAATGATAACAGTAATAATAGAGTTGAAAAGGAGGCATTATGTAGAAAGAAATAAGGAACTTCAGTGAAAAATACCCCGTGCACGCGCTCGTCACCTCACGTACACGAGGTTTTTATAGCAAAAACCAGTAAAAATGCCTAAGGGAAATTCCCCAACACAGAGTTAGGCAAGCCACTTACCTCAACTGTGCAAATCAACCGCTAATCACTCTCTTGCCACGAGTATCCAAATCCGGGTGGCCCAAATCTATTCAATTCGATGGGATAACGTAAATATAAATTCAGAAATCGAAATAACTAATTAATTCAGAACAAATACGCGAAATTAGAAAATTTGACCAAAACGCCCATCGGGCCCACGTCTCGGAATCGGGTAAAATTTATATTTCCCGGACACCCATTCGCTCACGAACTCACTCGAACCAGAATCATCGAACTCCGATGTAAAAAAACCCCTAAATCCTCAGATTTTCGGTTGGGGAAGTTTCATTAAGTTTCCATGGCTTTTCCCCCCATTTTTGCTAATTAAGCTAAGGAAAATAACGGGGATTAATGGTCTAACAAGGAATTAGGATTAGAAAATGTTACCTATGATCCTTCTCTTCAAAACCCACTGAAAATCGCCAATTTCCGAGCTCTCAAACGATTTTAGACTTATCAATTTCAAACCCTCGGATTTAGAATAAACACACAACAATTTTCACACCAACGGTCCTTTCAACCACACCTGCGGAAAAGGTATCGCAGGTGCGGGTTTCACTTAAGCAGGACAGAGGTCGCGCCTGCGGGTCTTTTTTCGCTGGTGCGGCTCCGCGCCTGCGGAAACCCAATCGCACCTGCGGAGACTGGGAAGGCAGGCCCAACCTCGCACCTGCGGCTAGGGGCCGCTCTTGCGAGCTCGCACCTGCGGAATTTCCTTCGCAGGTGCGGAAACACCAGAAGGAGCCTGGTTCAGCAATTTACCAAGTCCAAAATTCTTCCGTTAAGCATCCGGAACAACTCCGAGGCCCCCGGGACCTCAACCAAAACCACCAACTGACCCCAATACCTCATTCCAACTTAGTCGAGCCTTAAAAACACGTCCCATAACATCAAAATATCCAAAAATGCATAGATTCAAGCCTAAGGATCATATGGATTTTCAAGAATTCACCCCCGACGCCGAACCACGTATAAACTCGTCCGAATGACCTCAAATTTTGCACACAAGTCATAAATGACATTCCGGACATGCTGTCACTTTCGGAATTCCATTCCGAGTCTGATATCAAAATCTCACCTATCGACCGAAATCGCCGAAATTCTAACTTTCGCCAATTCAAGCCTAAATCTACGTCTGGCCTAAAAAACACAATACGAACACGCACCCAATCCCGAAATCACTCAACGGAGCTAACAGAGTCGACGGATTTCCTTTCCGGATCCGTCTTCACACAGCTCCCGCTCCGGCCCAATTTCTAAGGTTAAAGCTCACCTTAAAGGACTATATGTCCAAGAACACTACAATTTTCATCACTCAACGCTCCGACTCATTCCATTAACCTAATAAGACATGGGAGACACAATTATCTGGGGATCGGGGCGCTAACTCTCAAAACGACCGGTCAGGTCGTTATAGTATACATGACATCTACAAGTCTCTACGAGTACATACTTATCATAAGGTCGATACAGGGCCCCGCCATACCAAACAATAAATGTCTAAATCATACTGACCAAACAAGCAACTCTGGAGCAAATGAAGCGCATGAACATCTTTCGCTGAGCTGATAGCCTACTTGGAGGACTCTCGACGTGTCTATCGGGACCTGCGTGCATGAAACGCAACGTTCCCAGGCAAAAAGGACGTCAGTGCAAACATTGTACCGAGTATGTAATGAATAGAAATCAATAAATAATGGAAATGAGAGAAACATGGAGTAAAGACTCGACATGTAAGTCTCGATAACTCTGCAAATCATGAACTACTTATAATACCATGCATGTGCGTATGAATGTCATGTCGTGCATAGGTACATGTGCTCATAACATCATCAAGTCTCAAAGGGCATCCCATCATATCATCTCGGACATTGTGGGCAGAATCATCAACGTATACCAGCCGATTAGGTGGTGGTGCGTATATAACGTCGTAACCTTTTCCCATATCCCGTATACATATATATACATATATACGCGTATATAACGCTATCTGGTCATGGGTCAATGTGCATGTATAAACGAATGTCATGCATGAGAAGTACGTCAATAAAATCTTTCGGAACGTCATAAGACCATTATGCCTCTGATTAATATCATGAAATAAATTTTATCATCTTACGTATTTTCTGAGACCCATGAACAGACGATAGAATAATAAGACATATGGGAATTCAAAAGTATAGGCATTTCTAATACTTCTATGAATAGAGTCATTTATGAAAATGGTGTATTTGCTCGTTTCGTTTGTATCGTATGGATCATGCCAAAAAGAAAAAAAGGTCCTTAATATACCTGGACCGATTCTCTTGACAATCCCTTTAATATACGTCGATCGATAAAACATATAACGGCGGATCAATTTAGGAGAAAAAATAATACGTATGATATTCTTGAGAATGATTATACTGTACTCTCTTAGAACCGCGATTTCAAGGTGCTGCATTTTCATTCGAATTGTTGAGCTTCATTTGTACTCTTTTGAAGATTTCGTACAAATTCTTTGGTTTGTATAAACTAATAAACCGTTAGCAAGCATATTTTTTAAGACTCATCCGTTAGCAAATTCTTTGGTAGACAAATTTTTTGAGAGTCATCCGTAAGCTTTTTGCAATCTTATGCATTTTCCTCTTAATTTATGTATACTAATCTTTTAACTTCGAGGTTTGTGGGCCACCAATTCTCCTAAATATGCCACATAGCACATAAATGAAGAATCATTCTTTAGGCTTTTTATTGGCTGCCACATAATGTTCAAGAATTTATCCAAAATCTTAATTTATGACTAATTTCTTAATTAACTTGGTAATTCTCACTAATTTAACAATTAACCAATTAACCACATAATTAAAAATTATTTCAAATTACTTAAAATATTACTCATTTTTAGCATACTTTATACACCTCACTATCATGGCCATGTGATATCTTGTATGACATTAGTCCGTAAATATCAGGTATTATAGCTCGGATCGTATTTTATCCCAAAATGTCAAACTTTGACGAGATTTATTTATTTCCGATTTGTTTACCCTCTCACATTCACGAATTTACTCGTCGCTTATTTGAAATAACATAATGCTTATAATCTCAAAATAATCTCGTCACACCTCCTTTTTCACCGGTAAGGGTAATAAGGGAGTTTTTCCAATTAAAGTGACATTATTCAGATTTGAGATTTATTTATTATTTCAGAGTCGCCACCCGGATTTTTGACGATGCTCCGGGACACCGTTTTGTTTTGAAAATCTCAAACCGAGGAATTTTGACTCTGTTTTTATTTGTCTGCGACCAGAAATCTGAGTAAGGAATTCTGTTAACCCGGGAGAAGGTGTTAGGCATTCCCGAGTTCCGTGGTTCTAGCACGGTCGCTTAACCATTATTATTTGGCCTAATTATCTGATTATTTACATATTTTAAATCTATTGTGCTTTTAGCCCTTTTTACTTTTTAGCCGCTTTTAATATTTATGGATTATTCTGAAACGAGTCACGATGGCGTGCACTTGTCGTTTTTGGACACATTGTAAACGCGCTACATGAAATGCACCCGCAATTCACAACATGTTGATTTTTATTATAGTTTGAAGTTGTGGTCGGGTAGCATGAGTTGCAAACCCGAGTGTAGATTACGTAATCATGACTATGATACAAAAGTCGTACTCATAGTCGCAAAATTTATTATTAATCGCGCTTTAAGCAAGCTACGATGTTTGAATAATTTTTCTAAGGTTTGAGATATGGAAAACATTTGTAGCTCTTAAACTTATTCAATTACATACTAGCTAAGCAGATGTCAAACAATGGGTAAAGAAGCAACATTATTTTGCTAGGCAATTTCAAAATCATTAAGCTAAATGGATGTGTTTTATGTACTATCATTTATCTTCGTCTTTTTCTTAAATTTTATTTATGTGATCAAACAAGTTTGAAATTAATCTCATTATAACATCAAAAAATTGCAGCGAGTCACCAGTAACTCATATGTTTTTGAGCTTCATTCAAGTTGCCAATCTTCAACCCATTTAACCAAAGAAAGGAAGAAAATGAAGGGAAAAAATCAGAAGTATAGATTTCGATTTTCATGCTTCAAACAACATCACAACAGTTCAGCAAACACACAAAAAATGAAGACTAGTTATCAATTAATCGTAGGACGGAAAACGAGTGAAACATGAACAATTCCACATGATATATTTGTGAAGTGGGACAAAATCAATACATAAACGAATTGAAATTTTATTTAAAGTTCAAACACCAACAACAGAGAAAGCTGAACATACCTAAATAGCAATTGAAAAACCAAATAGAGGTCTGAACAGAAGATGAATTTCAGCAGCAATGGCGAAACGAAGCAACAGCCGAAATAGAGCGATTCTCATTTTGAACCGAGAGAGAGGATTTGAACTAAAAAGAAGGTAACTCGTCTCTGCTGCTTTTAATTTTTCCGACCTCCTAAGCTCTCGGATCTTAAGCTAAATTCTCACAAAATCCAAATCCATTTTCTAGCCCTTTTCTCGTGTGAGTGTGAGAGTGGACTAGTGAATGAGGTGAGTGAGAGGAGCTAGGGTGTTATTAGGGGAGGGAACGACGCAGCTGGGTTTTATTTTTTTATTTTTAGGTCTAGGTCATTTTTAATGGGGGAGGAAACGGGTCGGTTAGGCGGGTCGCGGGTTCTGGACCAGTTTTTTCTTGGGCTGGGTGGGATTTGTGTGATGGGTAAGTGTTGGGCCCAGAAAAGTTGGCCCAAATTCAAGTTCAAACTTTTAAAAAGCCACATTTTTTCTTCTTTATTAGGCTTTGCGCAATTAACTATTTAGACTCAAATCTTAATTTAAATTCTATTTTTTGGCTAGCCTATTTATTTATTTTACCAAATGACGGACTAATGCAATTAATTAATTAATTAATTAACCCAAGAATGCGATCTTTGATTTTTAGTTATTTAAAAGATGCATTTAATAAAGTAATTAAATCCTAAAAATGCAAGTTAAACCTAAGATGGCATAAAATGAATGTGATAGTTTTTATGATTTTTCTATAATTTTAAAGTATTAAACATGCATAAAATGCAACTAAATAGAGAAAACTCTTAAAATTCATAAAAAAATATTTTTGATTATTTTTTAGGAATAATTTTCATGCGGGAAAAAAATTACGTGTTCACAAATCTCATTCCCGAACTTACATCGATTAACTTACGACGAAACTTTAACGTACGACAATGCGGGATGTAACATCTCATTTCAAATTAATTGTTCAATTCATAAGCTTATTTGGTTTGAGTTCTTTCTTTTATTTGAAATAAAAAGTGCGCACTTTTTTCCTTTTAGAATACAAACAATTCCGAAATTCAAAAAAAAAAGATATACAAGGATCACGTTCTTAGTCGGATAAAATTTTCATATTTTCTTTTTATCTTTCCTTGTTATGAAACAATAGAAAAAAAAGAAGAATATTGCAAAGAAAGAGAGATTTTTTTTATTGAATTTTGGGATGAATTACAGTAGAATTGACCCTTTTATTTATAGAAAAATAGTAACTTAGCCACCAAGTAAAATCTCTAAGATCTCTCTAAAATAAAGACATTCACCTTAAATAAAACTCTACGTATAACACTCCCCCTTGAATGTATATTCAACAGATAATGTGTCTCGTTAAAACCTTAACTAAAATAAAACCCAGTGGGAAAAAAATTCTAGATAAGGAAAAATAGTACAAATATCTAACAATACGCTTTTTGGTTGCCTCGTTAAAAACCTTGCAAGGAAAACCCAGTGGGATAAAACCTTGTAAGGAAAAAAGAGTGCAACATGCATTAACTCCCCCTGAGAGCATCAATTCACATTCTTGAGTTTTCGCATCCCGATCTTGTGCACCTGCTTCTTCAAGGTTGACATCAATAGAGATTTGATGAATAAATCATCCATATTAACTCCAATAAATATGTTGCACTTTGAAAATCCTCGCTATTACATTATCATGCTTATAGTTACAACAAGATACAAATATGCACAACTTGCACTTAGGATGTAGTACTTCATGACCAAGAATTCTATATGCTTTAAGCAACATTCTTCGGGGATTGTAATATAAGTTAAGTCATATAAGCCATATAAATAGACTTTAGATTTGCATCAAGTTTTCATGTCATGCCAGACATATAAGATACATGAAAGTTATTGCACACACCATTGACTTTATACTTTTGAGTGTTTGAACTACATGTCCAAAATTACATGTATTTCATATGAAACCAATTCTATTTGAATTGTGTCTATTCCATTTGGCCAATATTTTTGTGTCTGTATTCGATAGACTTAAGATCCTCATATATACTTAACGCTATGATAGATGTTGTCGACGAACATTTTATATCAGTTCCAATATTTTTTTTCCATAAAGACATAACATAAAGATCTCTTCATTAATATATTCAGGTACCCGAATCTCTCCTGAGATTTTATGAAGTGTTATGTCATTTGACTTTCTAGATCACTTGCCTCGTTTATTATGATCATTTTGATAATTTGCTCATCTTCTTTATCAAGAAGTTTATTTGAACCGATTTGTCTATACGCTTTAAATGTACCATAGACTTTGTCGTTCTAGGACTTAATAGGAGCATTTGCAATGAGAATATAATTACTTTCTTCAGGTCAGCAAATGCGTCTAGCATGCTTTGCATTATATTGCAAATGAATTATCTTTTTATGACCTTCAAGTTCATATTATCTTATTCGAGGATCTAGATGTACAAATGATAATTCATTCCACGTAACTTTTTCTCAACTGTTTATTCTTGTCTTCCTCTCATGTTAAAAAAATTAACTTTCTTACTCAATTTTGGGAACCCATCTTCGTGCATTATGGTGTTAATCAAAATATACATCGCAAATCAATAATAATAAGATGGAATTATTTGGTTCCTGACCCGAACCACTCATGAGAGGAGAATGTAATATATTTTCGTATATAATGTATATCAAACTAATATAAATACCTTTGTTCTCGTAAGAAACTGTTTAGCTATTAAGTGGGGGCACTCAATAAGTCATTTTGCTAAACCAACTATGATGTAGATCAACTTATCAAGATGAATTATCTTAAATAAAAAATCTGGAAATTATGCTCTAAATCAAATTATTGAGCAAGTTACCTCGCAAATACCATGTTGCGGGTTAATAATAAGCGCACATGTAACCATCTCATAGATGCATCTTATGTGGTATACATGATAGGTGAATGAGTCCATATTCACCTTTGATATTTCCAGCATTCATGGGATTCAATCCCATTTTAGTTGGTTTATTAATTAATGAGAAAACAACATTAGAGAATTCGTAAAAAACTTTCTAGTTCTTTAACATTTACCAGTGTGAATTCTCTTTCATTTTTGCATATCATACTCAAATTGATATGGCTAAACCAATTATGTCAACTGAATAAATTATCAATATTGATAAAATTCAGGTTTATACCATGACGTGTGCAATTATCAATAAACTCCAAGTTTATTATGATATGAGTTTTTATATCAATACACATCCACTTTATTGTGGTATTCATTTATTTGTGTAGTACAAACTGGAGAATAAAGTGGGTAACTTTAACATACATATTACCCCGCTACAAGTTATAGTAATAGTAGATATTAAATCTTCCATATATTTATAGTCTTAATATACCAACCGCTTTCGCGAATACTTTAGAAACTTAATAAGTTTCTTTGAGACTTACTACGACACAATAAATTGATATGATAATCAATTGTATTCCTCTAAAATAGTAATGATTGGCTCTTCGAGAGCTCTCAATTAATTTGGTACTACCACATATTCATCAACATCCATATGGTGAATATCATTTTCAAGGAGAAAGTTATACAATTATGGGCATGGTCAATATCATCATAGACAAGATATGTTACTTCTATTACTTTTGCCCTGCGATAATCACATTGCCATAATATTTTGGCATAATCACAATAGGTACGTGATCAATGACCATTCTTGCCATAATAATGAAATTATTTTCTTATTTCATCTCAAACCTCCTTTTAGAGGCGAGTGTGATATATTCACTTCCACTGGCACGTTCATAATGAATATGTATTCACAAATCAGATGTTGTCACATTCACATCTTGAATGGACCATAATTATCTATATGTGCTTTACAAAATCTCATGTCAAATTGATGAAAAGATTATTTTGCGAATCCTTATTATTCTCATTATCACAATGATGACGGTTATAATTTCGTCTATTGCCATGTCCACATCCATTGATACCTTCCCGGTAATAATTTTGTTTTCATTTAGCCTTATCCATTCTCTTATGGGAAATGAGAAGAGAATGAAGCAAATTCAATGAGACGGGGTTTTCATTTCTTTGCCCACAATCATACACGAATTTGATCATGGCAAGACATAGAAATTTTACCACTTCGGGTTATAATTTCTTGCAAACTCTATAATTAAATGCTCAATACCAAAGATTCTACTCAATTGGTTAGAGCCTCGTGCCGATAACATGTCATAAAACAATAAAATAAAAAAAATAATATTGCAGAGAAAGAGAGAATATATTCTTATTGAATTTTGAGATAAATTACAATAGAATAAGATCCCTCTATTTATAGAGAGAAAGTGACTTATCCACCAAATAAAATATAAAAAAATTCTCTAAAATATAGACATTCACCTTAAATGAAACTCTATTTATATCATTTCTTTCTTTATGAATTTAGAAAATATTACTTTTCCCGATTACTGGCGAAATCGGTATTCCTACTTCTTTTCTTAAAATTATAATTCTATCAGATTTTGGTTTACCGAAAACAAAAGCCCCCTAAAAAAAAAAGAAAAAAAAAGAAGGGAATAAGACCGCCTCCCTTATGACGGTTTTGACCTATTTCTCCTCCGAAGGACCAAAAGTAAATATAAAATCCCATTTTCCGCTCATTCTTCATTCTCTTGCCTTTGCCCCTTTTCCCTCTTCTATCTTCCCCTTTGGACTCTCCCAAGTAAACCACTCTCTGATCTAAATATACCTACTAACAACACTGAAAAAAACAAAGATCAGGGCGCCAATTATCTTTTGATTTTGAATCAATCCATTTGAACTGTAAAAAAAAAGAAAAAAGAAAAAAAGAAACTCAAATTTAATTTTGTTGAATCAATATGGATACGGAAGAAGAGTACGAACAACAATACAATAATGATGATGATGAAGAGGAAATAACCCAAGAGGATGCTTGGGCTGTCATCAGTGCTTACTTCGAAGAGAAGGGGCTTGTTCGTCAACAACTGGATTCCTTTGATGAGTTTATTCAGAACACTATGCAAGAAATTGTGGATGAATCTGCTGATATTGAGATCCGACCCGAATCCCAGCATAACCCTGGTCACCAATCTGACTTTGCTGAGGTCAACTTCCAACTTCTTTGAAAATTGGACTTCAATTTGGCATTAGGTTTTTTTTAGGGTTCGCTTGGAGGAATAAGTACCTTGTGAACTAACTGACCCCTAAATTGAGAAAAAAAAAAGAAAACTTGAATTATGAGAGTATTGCAACTACTGCTATTTTATTGGATTATTATGAGTGTTGGCTCAGCTCAATAAGGCATTAGGGTTCGTAGGGGATTGATGAAACAAGTTGGAACTAGAAGTCTAGAACAACACTTACTTTTGCAGGAAGTTTAAAGTCAGTCTTTATCAGGGTTGACCGTGGTTATTAAATTTGAACTATTTTGTGATTTTGTGTTAGTGAGGGCTAGTTGTAGCAAAGCGCAGTTTAACTTAATATTGACTTTGGAGCGTTTAAGCTGATGTTACTTGCATTGGGTAGTTTTATTTGGGACTGCGAGGGAGGCATGGTCAGACATTGATGGTATTGGTAGGTGGGAATATCTTAATTATTGAGTTAATGGAGGGCACAGTTCCTTTGGATATGCTAGAAATTTACTTGGTCTCATATATGAGGTATTTAGATGTGCACTAAGTTGACACAGAGGAGGCGAATCTAATGACAACTGTTAGAGTTTCAGGTTGAGTTATGTGCTGGTTCGAGGCCAATGCAGCTCAGTGCTGTTGCATCATATTGAAATTGAGTGGTTTGCTTTCCCCCATTCGGGAGGCGGGGCGGGGTGGGGTGGCAAGAAGTAAGGTTGTACTGAAAACTTAAGGTTTAAAGGAAAATGTTTATAGCATCTTGCTCAATTTTCTGTGTGGTAAAAAATTGAAGGACAGCTAAATACTGTAAGTTTTATGGTTATCAGTGTCCCCGGAGAAAGGACCATGTTCAGGAGCTTTATGGTTATCACTGTCCCTGAATGAAGAACCATGTGCAGGAACTTTAAGCATTCAAATTTTAATTGATTGATAAGAGTTAGCTGTTTTTCTGTATGACACCTGCTTGGTTTTAGAGAATCTGACAGTAGCTAAGAAGTTATCGGGTTGTTGTTGGGCTTTGGGTCTTTAACATAAAATATGTAGTTAGTGTACTTCATCAAAATAAAAAAGAAAGTGTAGTTAGTGTTGGCATTTGGCAGGAGAAGTCAGGTAAAGCATTGTTTATGTTTGTGCTTTTTACTGAAATCCGTTGGAACGTTGCCTAAGTAGCGAAAAGTTGACATGCAAATGGCCCAAGAAGGAATATCTGCTATGTTACATTTTAGGCTGATAAATGATCCATTTTACCCAGGTTAAATTCTATTCTACAAACTACAAACAATCCCAGTTATCATTATCTGTTGAAGCTTGTTATACTTTGTCGGATATGATTAGTTAACCCTGACTTTTTGATACTGGATGACATTTTCCTGGTTGAGATAATGTACATCCTGTAATAGATAATTGCAAACATTGTGGTGAAACTTGTGATCCATGAAATGATAATTCTTGGGGAAGCATATAGTTTTGAGGCTTCTCCATACACTCGTAAGGATGTTCCGAAATGCTATGTATCCTCTGCTAGTAAACAAATAAGTATGTCCAAATCATGCATAAAACTGTTCTATCTTCTATGCCAAAGGTTTTATACCAAGTCTAAAGTTTGACCTTATTCATCATTGTTTTGTGCAGACAATATACAAAATCAACTTTGGTCAGATTTATTTGAGTAAGCCAATGATGACAGAGTCAGATGGCGAAACTGCTACCTTGTTTCCAAAGGCTGCAAGGTTGAGGAATCTGACATACTCTGCACCGTTGTATGTGGATGTTACAAAGAGAGTCATCAAGAAAGGGCACGACGGTGAAGAAGTTACTGAAACTCAGGACTTCACAAAAGTCTTCATTGGAAAGGTGAATATACTGTAGCCATGTAGCATATTTGATAAGTATAACAAGAGGTTTGTTAAAATTGTTATTGATGATCAAACTTGTTCCATCTTCACTTACAGGTTCCTATAATGCTTCGGTCAAGTTACTGCACATTATATCAAAATTCAGAGAAAGATCTAACAGAGCTTGGAGAATGTCCATTAGATCAAGGTGGATATTTCATTATCAATGGAAGTGAAAAGGTCCTAATTGCTCAGGAGAAGATGAGCACCAACCATGTGTATGTATTTAAGAAAAGGCAACCTAACAAGTATGCGTTTGTTGCGGAAGTTAGGTCAATGGCAGAATCTCAAAACCGCCCGCCGAGTACTATGTTTGTGCGGATGCTCTCAAGAACTAGTGCGAAAGGGGTAATGTGCACTGCCTGAGACGAGCAATGTCATTCTTCTTTAATTGTTGTTTGTTTTAATTCATGGAACTTATATATGTAATTGTTCTCCATTGCTTTTTATACTGCAGGGTTCCTCAGGCCAATACATTCGAGCGACACTTCCATATATCCGGACTGAGATTCCTATCATTATCGTGTTTCGAGCTCTAGGTTTTGTGGCTGATAAGGATATATTGGAACATATTTGTTATGATTTCAATGATACTCAGATGATGGAGTTGTTACGTCCGTCGTTGGAGGAAGCTTTTGTTATACAAAACCAACAGGTACTTTTCGGTGCGTGTGGTTCTTTTAATTGACCTCCCAAGCTCTTTCTTTTCTTTGATGATGTTGCTAAAATAGGAAGCTTATGTGACAAAGTGCAATCTCGATTCAGTGTATTGTTGTTCGCTGCTGCTATCATCTTTGAGTTCATTCTTTAATTATGTGATTTTGTTAGGTTGCTCTTGATTACATCGGGAAGAGAGGGGCTACAGTTGGTGTTACGAGGGAAAAGAGGATAAAGTATGTGTATTGAAGTTGCCTAAACATATTGTTCTTGTGACTTTTTGAAGCATGTGAATAAATGCTCTCAATCAATGTGTTGCAGGTATGCCAAAGAGATTCTTCAGAAAGAAATGCTTCCTCATGTTGGGGTTGGAGAGTATTGTGAAACAAAGAAAGCTTATTATTTTGGGTAGGGCTTCCTCTTTTTGTGAAACCATGTTTTTGAAGAAATGATGCGTCAGTTCCTTTAACACCCCCCATCCCCACCCCAATTTTAGTTAGTGGTGGACTTGTCGCTCAGGATTTTGAAACTACTCATCTCAGGTATATCATCCACCGGCTTCTGTTATGTGCACTTGGCCGAAGGGCTGAGGATGATAGGGATCACTATGGAAATAAGAGACTGGATCTTGCTGGTCCTTTGCTTGGTGGGCTGTTTCGAATGGTAGGTTTGTTCTTATATTAGCATTTGTTTTACACTGTTGTACACATCATTTCTTATCTTTGTTTCTTGGGTTCCGGCTGTCAATGCAGCTTTTTAGAAAGTTGACAAGGGATGTTAGAGGCTATGTTCAGAAGGTAAAATGCGCAGACCTTTCCTTTATGGCGTCATTGGCTGAATATTTTGTTTGTGTGGACTGTTCTTATTGTTTGTGTGTCCTTCAGTGTGTTGACAATGGCAAAGATGTAAACCTTCAATTTGCAATCAAAGCTAAAACCATTACCAGTGGGCTGAAATACTCTCTTGCTACTGGAAACTGGGGGCAAGCTAATGCAGCGGGTACAAGAGCTGGTGTTTCACAGGTCAGCTAGCTATTTAGTCAGTTGACAACAATATTGATCTATCTTCTTCCTCGGATTAATAATACTAGTATCA
Organism: Nicotiana undulata; assembly: GCA_005239495.1. Taxonomy (NCBI): domain Eukaryota; kingdom Viridiplantae; phylum Streptophyta; class Magnoliopsida; order Solanales; family Solanaceae; genus Nicotiana; species Nicotiana undulata. The sequence goes on from ML273458.1 coordinate 153,061, forward strand.
GTACCCGCACACAAATCATGTTAAATTGTGATATAGGTTGTTTGAATCATGTGCAAATAACCTTAAAATATAAACCTCTCAGATAAAAATTATATACACATTAGATATTTAATTATGAAGTACGATATGAAATTATTGTTCAAATCTCGTAGTGCATAACCTATTTTTTATATATATTTGTAGCAACCTAACCCCTTGATTTTAGTCCTGCATTTCGTTTCGATGTCAATATTAAAGAATACTAAATATATCATGTTGTGATCTGTCTTGTTTGAGCACAATAGATCATATTATTTTAACAAACTTTTTACCATCACTTTATATATATCTAAAAGTTAAATATGTCTTATTCATCACATTATTTGTTCACAAATTCTTTTTTCTTTCTTTTTCTTATAGTTATTGTATTTTTTATTATTTAATATTATAGTACTATCATATAATATTTTATTAGCTTAATAATTAAATTAATGTCTTGCTTATTCTTTTAATAGTCTTTAATAAATAAGAATGTTTTATTCTAGAAATTTGGTAAATTTTTATGCTTGTATTCCTCTCATTCGGAATTTTTTAATCAATTAAATTTATTGTAATATTATTAAATATAATTTAAAATTTTAATTTATTTATTTGTAAATTAATTTAATGTATAAGTATCCTCATACTAACTCTATTTTTATACATTCTATTCTCTACTATAAATTTTAATTAGTTTTACATTAATTTTTTTACCTATAATCAAAATAATGTCATATTTTATTTTAATTGTAAGATTGATGTAGGCTAAAATATTAAAATGGTATTGAAGTCTCTTATAATTATTTTTGATTTAGATGCAGTAATTTTTTTTTTTTTTAGCTTTAAGATATAAATTGAATTTTTAATTTTCATTAATAAAATTACCTATATTAGAAAGTTATTTTATATTTTTAAAAGCTTATCTTAATAATAGAAAAATAATTTAGTAAATTGTTTGAACATATTATATGTGTGGCTCACTGTCATTTTATTTCTTTCGGTAATATTTTCCAAAATAAAAAAAATTATGAAATAAAAAAAATCTCATCTCAAATTCAAATAATTCTTATCATTCTATTTTGTATATTGGAACGCAGTTTCAAACTTGTATTAACTGCACTTTCAGATATTAATCATAGAAAAATATTTTCTTAGTTGTTTGAACACATTATATCTAAATGTTATAGTAATATTTTCACTGTCAGCTTATTTCTTATATAAATTTTCTCTTTTTAGCTCTAATGCAAATTTAATTTTTGATTTTCATTAGTATAATTACCTATATTAGAAATTTATTTTGTATTTTAGTTATTGTTTTCATAAATAAGACTTCAATTTCGCGATAGTATCCATAGTTTGAGCATTTTAATCATAGTTTTAATAACTTTCTAATTTCAAATTCAATTATCCTTTCCCCTTCATTTCTAATAGTAAATTTTTAATAATTTAACATAATTTTGCTAATTTTTTAAGTATTGTATATTTAATTTTAACAACTTTCTAATTTCAAACTTACTTAGCCTTCCTCTCTCTAATTTTAAGTTTGTATATTTAATTTATTTTATTTTCTAAACTTATGATTTATAAATATCATCACATTATCTCTAATTTATTTCTATTATCCAATATTCTTAGTTTTTGATTTTATCTATTAGACTTGAGTTACGTGGACCTATTCATATTATGACTTTTTGTATCATAATATGAAAAACTTTCTCATCTTAAATTTAAATAAGTTCTACCATTTTTTTCTATGATAAAAAATCTAATTTAGTTTCTCTATTTATTTTTTATTTTGGATATTATATTATTCAATACCTAATATTATTACATTGTCATGTGGATTTTATTAGCTTGTTTGAATTTAATATCTATTTCTACCACACTCATTCTAATATAATATAGATAAAAATTAAAAAACTTTCTCAAATTCAAATAAGTTTTATTATTCTATTTTCTAAATTTGACTGCATTTTCAAAAAATTATGTTATGCTTTCAAACTTAAACTAACTGGACTCAATTCAAATATTAATCACAAAAAAAAAAAATCTTAATTGTTTAAACCCATTATATCTAAATGTTATAGTAATATTTATTTATAAAATACTCGTTTGCCAGATTTATCAATTCTTGAGTATAAGATTTATTAAACTACTTCCATTAATTATGTTTCCATTTATAATTCAATATGTTGTCTTAAAATTGCCAAGTGGCTTATTTTTAGCTTGCCACTTGGCTTAACCATATGCTTCACTACTCTCCTTCTTATATAATATAGATTTAATAACTTTCTAATCTCAAATTCAATTATCCTTTCCCCTTCATTTCTAATAGTAAATTTTTAATAATTTAACATAATTTTGCTAATTTTTTAAGTATTGTATATTTAATTTTAACAACTTTCTAATTTCAAACTTACTTAGCCTTCCTCTCTCTAATTTTAAGTTTGTATATTTAATTTATTTTATTTTCTAAACTTATGATTTATAAATATCATCACATTATCTCTAATTTATTTCTATTATCCAATATTCTTAGTTTTTGATTTTATCTATTAGACTTGAGTTATGTGGACCTATTCATATTATGACTTTTTGTATCATAATATGAAAAACTTTCTCATCTTAAATTTAAATAAGTTCTACCATTTTTTTCTATGATAAAAAATCTAATTTAGTTTCTCTATTTATTTTTTATTTTTGATATTATATTATTCAATACCTAATATTATTACATTGTCATGTGGATTTTATTAGCTTGTTTGAATTTAATATCTATTTCTACCACACTCATTCTAATATAATATAGATAAAAATTAAAAAACTTTCTCAAATTCAAATAAGTTTTATTATTCTATTTTCTAAATTTGACTGCATTTTCAAAAAATTATGTTATGCTTTCAAACTTAAACTAACTGGACTCAATTCAAATATTAATCACAAAAAAAATAAAATCTTAATTGTTTAAACCCGTTATATCTGAATGTTATAGTAATATTTATTTATAAAATACTCGTTTGCCAGATTTATAAATTCTTGAGTATAAGATTTATTAAACTACTTCCATTAATTATGTTTCCATTTATAATTCAATATGTTGTCTTAAAATTGCCAAGTGGCTTATTTTTAGCTTGCCACGTGGCTTAACCACATGCTTCTTTACTCTCCTTTTAATATAATATAGATTGTTTGTTGATATGTTCCAGGTGTTGAATCGTCTTACTTATGCTTCTACTTTGTCTCACTTGCGAAGGTTGAATTCCCCTATAGGACGAGAAGGTGATTGATTTTTCTTCTATATCGCCATTTTGTATATGATATATGTGATTCTACTTTTTGATAGTATTTTGATGTAGTTTGCTTCCTACATAATCAATCATCTGCCCTAATCTCAAACTAGATGGGGTTGGCTAAATCACGTCCCAGTTAATCTTTGAGAGAAGACCAAAGCCAATGAAAAATTTACAATAAGGCCACCCTACCCGCACCTCTATATTCATGAAACATGGAATCTTATTCCTGTTAAATATATTGGTAGTTAGTTATTACTATTCTGTTTCCTTTTTTTCTCTGTTATTTAGGTTTTGCTGTGTTTGTTTACCAGGGAAACTGGCCAAACCAAGGCAATTGCATAATTCACAATGGGGAATGATGTGTCCTGCAGAAACACCAGAAGGTCAAGTAAGTGACTGCTCTCCTGTGGACCTTCTGCTATACCAGGATGTGGCTGGATCAGCCCCTCCCCTTCTCCCATCCCTCTAATAAAACCCATAGAATTCAAACAGGAATGAGATTCTCTGGATATTGATTCATCGCTTCATGTGTTCTACTTGTCATCTGATTAGGCATGTGGGCTGGTGAAGAATCTAGCCTTAATGGTTTATATAACCGTTGGTTCAGCGGCATATCCAATTCTGGAGTTTTTGGAGGAGTGGGGTACGGAGAACTTTGAGGTGAGTAAATCTCAGTGTGTTGGGATGTTTGTGGGTCAGCTTAAGTATTCTGTAAATTTTTAGATGATGATATGGTCTTCCGTGACTCACCATTGCTTTTTCTGTAAATCTAGGAAATTTCTCCTGCAGTTATTCCACAGGCTACAAAGATCTTTGTCAATGGTACCTGGGTGGGAATTCATCGCGATCCTGACATGTTGGTGAGAACACTGAGACGACTTAGGAGAAGGGTAAGAAACAATCTAACCCTAACTTTGAGTGCATATATTGGAGGATGGTAAAAGCCATATATTTACGTACTAATCTGGAAAAACAGCTATACAATGTCAGTTCTATATATCTTTGATTTGATATACAGCCACGCTCTTATCCGACCATTGTAAACATATGGATGTTGAGTTGGAAGTATAGTACTGCACCTTTATTCTGGCTTACAAGCTGACATTGTGTAGTGGTTTCTTCTAAGTTCTCTGGTCTCATCCTTTAGGCACCCTCTTAAACACTCTTGGCCTCCTAAATATTATCTTGAAACTGGAGCTTCTGCATCTGCTTTGGTTATTTTGTGTAAGTGCCTTTATTTCTGTTTTATGCAGGTTGACGTCAATACTGAGGTCGGGGTGGTTCGTGACATCCGTTTGAAAGAACTTCGAATTTATACCGACTATGGGAGGTGCAGTCGTCCGTTATTTATTGTGGAAAAACAAAGGCTGCTGATCAAGAAGAAGGATATTCAAACATTGCAACAACGGGTATAACTCATGGTTGCTTGGAAGTTTTTGAACTTCTCTTTGCTTCAGTTACTTACATATTCAGTATTCATTTTTCAGGAATCACCTGAAGAGGGTGGCTGGCATGATCTGGTGGCTAAGGGATACATCGAGTACATTGACACTGAAGAAGAAGAAACAACGATGATTAGCATGACTATAAATGTGAGTAGTCAGCAGAGGTATTTTAATGCTTTCTGATTTATGCTTGAGATGCTGATGTTAATGTTTCTAGGATCTTGTGCAAGCACGCCTTAATCCTGAGGAAGCTTATTCTGATACCTATACCCACTGTGAGATTCACCCATCACTAATATTGGGCGTTTGTGCATCAATTATTCCGTTTCCTGATCATAATCAGGTGAGTTATGTTTTGGTTGTGACTTCTCTTGCCAAGTTGTTTCTGATCTTCTAATTTTCCGTGTTTATTTGTTTTTTATCAGTCTCCCCGTAATACTTATCAGTCAGCTATGGGTAAGCAAGCCATGGGGATTTATGTCACCAACTACCAATTTCGGATGGTAGGGAGCCTACTTATTTCTCTTCATAATAGTTGGGAGGCTTTTGTTTTCAATCTCAAGGTGACAATTTTTTTTTTGGTTCTGTCAGGACACATTGGCCTATGTGCTTTATTACCCTCAGAAGCCTCTTGTCACAACGCGAGCCATGGAACACTTGCATTTCAGGCAACTGCCTGCGGGCATCAATGCAATTGTTGCCATCTCCTGCTACTCTGGATACAATCAGGAGGATTCTGTCATTATGAATCAGTCATCGATTGATCGTGGATTTTTCCGATCACTATTTTTCCGCTCATACAGGGATGAGGAAAAGAAGATGGGGACATTGGTCAAGGAGGACTTTGGACGTCCTGATAGAGCTTCTACTATGGGTATGCGGCATGGTTCTTATGATAAGTTGGATGATGATGGTCTTGCCCCTCCGGGAACTAGAGTTTCTGGTGAGGATGTAATCATCGGGAAGACAACTCCCATCTCTCAAGATGATGCACAAGGGCAAGCCTCTCGCTATACAAGGAAAGATCACAGTACCAGTCTCCGCCATAGTGAAACTGGAATGGTAGATCAGGTTCTTTTAACAACAAATGCTGACGGGCTCAGATTTGTTAAAGTGAGGGTTAGATCAGTCCGCATTCCTCAAATTGGGGACAAGTTTAGCAGTAGGCATGGTCAGAAGGGAACAGTTGGCATGACATATACACAAGAAGATATGCCATGGACTGTGGAAGGCATTACTCCTGATATTATTGTGAATCCTCATGCTATTCCTTCCCGAATGACTATCGGTCAGCTGATTGAGTGTATTATGGGAAAGGTTGCCGCACACATGGGAAAAGAAGGTGATGCCACTCCCTTTACAGATGTTACTGTGGATAACATCAGCAAAGCTTTGCATAAATGTGGATACCAGATGCGTGGTTTTGAGACCATGTACAATGGTCACACTGGGCGGCGGCTTAGTGCAATGATATTCCTTGGTCCCACGTACTACCAGCGACTGAAGCACATGGTTGATGACAAGATTCATTCTAGAGGCAGAGGCCCTGTGCAAATCCTCACAAGGCAGCCTGCGGAAGGTCGGTCACGTGATGGTGGTCTTCGTTTCGGGGAAATGGAGCGAGATTGTATGATTGCTCACGGTGCTGCTCATTTTCTCAAAGAGCGGTTATTTGACCAAAGTGATGCATATAGAGTTCATGTTTGTGAGCGATGTGGGCTGATTGCTATTGCAAACCTCAAGAAGAATTCTTTTGAATGCAGAGGTTGCAAGAACAAGACTGATATTGTCCAGGTAAATATTTTCTTTCCGTGCCCCATACAATCACATACACTGGCATCACATACATGTTTCTGGTGGATGCTCTTTATACTTTACATGTCACATGTAAAATAGTAAGTCTTTTCTGTGGTTTTAAAACTCAAGATTGGCTCTATTGGTGCAGGTCCACATTCCATATGCGTGCAAGTTGCTTTTCCAGGAGCTAATGGCTATGGCTATAGCTCCAAGAATGCTTACAAAGGATATCAAACAAGCCAAAGATCAAAAGAAAAAAGGAGCTTGATTAATTTGGCCATACGGAGAAAAAATTGCCTGCTAGAAAAGCCCCCCCTGTTTTATAGGGATTTAAAATCCTACTTTATGAGCAGTCAGTTGTGCATCCACAATATGAGGATCAGATCAACTTATGTGTTTTAGAATGTTTGTAGATTAACATGTCATCGTATATCTAATGAGAACAAGACACTTATGGACTTCAGTACAGAGATTACAAAGTTATGGTTTGGGAGTAATTCTCGCATGTAAAGTAGAACACTTGTGTCTGAGGTTTCTGTTCGGGAAATTCTATTCTTTTTTTATTCTCTTTTTTTCCTGTAAAAGAGGTTCTTCATTAGAGCTGCGTCATATTTGATGAGTTGAAGCTTATAACAGTGACTTCATCTTACAAAGAAATGACTACAATTCTTTTGCTTTTGATCCTTTTAACTTATTTTAGTTGAGCAATATGTTTTTGGTCTTTTTGGAGAAATGTGATATGAGATCTGACTAGTCTAGGGATGGCAGTGGGGCGGGTTTGGCGAAAACCACAAAAATTTCAACCCACCCTGCCCCCTCTGTTCGCTCTGCCGCACTTATGTTTTTTCTTTTTCTTTTTTTTTTCTAACACAAACTAGTTTTGACATTTTATTATTTTATAAAATGGAGAGTTTAATATACTATTCAGGCAATTATGTTTCTCTCTTTGTCGTAGTGTGAAATCAGATGCTTATACCAATTAATCTCATCTCATTAGTAGAACATAATCCCTTTTCCAAATGTATAAAACTAACCACGCACTGCCTGTGAAATAAGAGACTGAGATTCTTTCACCTAATCAGTCAGTTGGTATATGCATAATACATTCATTTTCAACATTGCATTGCCTTCATACTTGATTACTACCAGCAAAATAGAGCTGAAATAAAACAAATCTTAAAAGCTCATAAACAGAAGCTCCTTGAAATTAAAAACAGATCATCTGAGGGTATGGATATTATCTATAATTATTAAGGAACTAGTGAAATAACCCGCGCAAACGTAAAAATATTTGGAAATGACCCCTTTTTATAAATTTAAGCGAAATAGAAAAGATAAAAATATATTATTTACATACATACAGAATTTAATTTTATATACTTTATGAACCAAAAAATCATAAATATTTTGCATAGAGCTAAAATGAACTTCATTTTCATTGTTTTTTATAAAAATATATAATAAAAAAGTTAATGTTCAAAGAAATTTTATTTTGAATCTCTCTCCTCTCTCTATATACATATTATTTCATTTATAAGTAAAACATTTCTATTTCTAAAATATTATTGTACTCAAATGAAAGAAAACGTGAAATGTAAAGTAAAGAAGCTAAACATATAAATAATTTTTTTTAACATGAAGATAAAAGAAAGGTTAATAGTAATATAATTTACTAAAAAAACTAGTATTATGCCGTATGTATTTGTCAGCCTTACCATATGCACTAAATACCTCCAATTCCTTCTTTATAGTCATCCCAATTGCTATCGTGTTGTATTTTCCAGAAGGAAAAAATGACTACATTATTAATTTTTTAATGATTCAACAAACATCACTTAACAACTCATGTCTACTCGTTTAATTGTTCGTCAATCATTAAACAATATTGACCATTTTTCAAAATATTCTATAAGTCCCAAGAAAAAAAAATGGTACAACCAATAGAAAACAGGAATGTCTCACTCTCATAAGCAAATCTTTTCAAGAAGTTCACTGCAACCACTACTTGTTCGATAAAATATAAGTGTAAACACTTGATATTTTACTGTCCAGGAGGTCACTCCTCTCATCAAGATTGTGCTAAAAATACAAAGAACGACTTATTACAAATCAATGACTTGAATTTGTCTCTCCATCTCAACACTATTTTCCGTGCATTTCGAGTTAAGCTCCTGGCTCTTTAGAAAATAAGAACCAATGCAAGAAGGAAGTAAAATTCTTTAAAGTAATATATAAAGTGATCAAAAAATTAATAAGATGTCATTTAATCAAACATGCTATTATATTTTTGGTAAGGACATGCATGTTGTATATCATTTTTCCATCGACATACACAATGTTAAGTACTAAATGTTTATGACTGACTCTATGTTTTCTTCCATCTCTTTTGTATGTTGCCTTTGTGTGTTACTTAATATATATACGAAAAGTGAGAGAGCAAAAAGCAAATGAAAAAGAAAAAAACTAAGAACATTGACTTTTTTTAGGAGAAAAAAAAAATTGTACCATACCAAAAATAATTTTCATTGTTAAATTTTTTCCAAAATGAATACATTAACTTTCTCCTTTATCTTTGACATTATATGGTACTTCTCCATAAATTTGGCGCTCATCCGAATCACAATCTTTCGTCTCTTTTGGCAATTCTTTCCAAAACGTATGATTTACTTATATAGGTATATATGGAGAAATTTCATAAAATAGTGTCATAACTTACACATGTCGTACATATTAAATATTTGGGGGTTATGAAAATGAAAGATATAAGAATTATGAATAATATTAAACATAAAAGTTATGAAGATGAAAGGCATGAAAATTAATAATAATTTAAAATAGAAGTTATGGAAATAAAGAGGTGTTAGTTAATACAAGTAGCATTTTAAAAACAATTAGGAAGAGTTTATGGCCTATTAATAAAATAAGTTGAAGTGAATGATAAGAATAAAGAGGGGGAAACGTTATCAAAAGATTTCCTCCCCTCTCTTTATTTCAGTTATTAAAGACATAAATTATTGGGGCTATCAATAAGGCTTTAATTCATGTATAGTAATTAAAATGAGATAAAAACTCAAAAAAACCAGAAAAAAGATAAATACGAATGAAGGCCAAAGAGAAATGCCACATAAGATTTTTTATTCCGAACTTTATATATATAGATAGATAGGACACATGAATTTTGAAGTCGCTACTGTTTGTGCTGACACGGTGACAAATATTTAAATACTTTTTGTGGGTGAAAAAAAATGTACCTTGAGACAGTCTTTATTTCAAAGCACTCGCAAAACGTCAAAAAGATCACAAATATTTAAATACTGTATTTTTCAAAACGTTTTCCTAAAAGGAAAAAACTTTTCCAAACCTGTTGTGCAGACGCCATTGAAAACCTATATATTCAGATGTAAATTAGCGGCAAAATTCCTTAAACCCCACTTTGCTCTCTGATTCCTTGAAGAGCAAACGAATGGAAGAAAACTTAAACAACGTCGAAGAAGAAGAAGATGAGGGCCCACCACCTGGTTTTGACTCTTTAGCTCTACCCTCACAACCTACCACCATTGATGAGACTGATGAAGATGAGGGCCCACCTCCTGGTTGGTCCTCAAATCCTCAGCAACAAAATCAGCAGCTTCTCCCGGTGAGTTTAATGATAAATTACTAAAAATGGGTATCCATTTAATTCTGATTTTTCCTTTGTTTTCTTGAGTTACCTGTATTTTGTTGATGAAAATCAGTTTCATGGCTGTCGATTTTAATTTCTTTCTTCTATGATTGATGCATGTAGACAATTTCACTTATCTCTTCAGAGACGGGACATTAGTGAAAGATTGAATCTTGATACCATATATACTTTTCAATCATGAAAAGGACATTGCAATTTCTAAAAGAGATATAGGTAAATTTTGGGGAGTTTTGCTTTTGATTTGTTTAAAGACTCTTGATATAGTTGAATTTGATCTTCATTTGGTTTTCCATGAATAACTTGTATTGTGCTCAAGAATTCAGTTTAAAGGATGTCCCCATTATGCTTATATGTATGAGAGATGTAGACAAGTACATTCATCTGTCAAAGATAAGAGCTAAAAAGTTGAGGCTTGATACCATTAATAATGTAAAGAAAATGATGCACTTTCTAAACGTGGATCAACTATGCTGGAATACCAAACTAATTGGAGTCAGTTTATGTCATTTTAGAGGATTCATCAGTTTATGATACGTATAATTTTGAGGAAATTGGGGTTTTTGTTTTGTTTGAAGAGACTCCATATGATTGATCAGGCAGATCAATGTAACTCCTGTTGTGCACTTTCATGGTTGCAATTGCGCTTGTTCATGCATTATCTGTATAACTCTTTCCTTTTTCGTTATGTATTAATTCTTTCCTTTTGATTATTTATTTCTGTCTTTGCCTTTTTATTTCTGTATATCTTAATATTTCTCATGACCTATTTACCGTCCTATAGTCCTTATAAATTTCTACTTGATTATCATCCATTCACCCTCTCTGTTCTAAGACTGTCGTTGGGTTCTTCTAAGATCTTGGTTTCTAATACTTTGAGAGTTATCTTTCATAAGCTTAGCTTAATAACCAGGTAACACCGGGACCATGATATTGGGAATATTATGTTCACAAGCTATTCTCAGTTTATAGAACAAATCAACAACAACAACAACAACGAACCCGGTGTATTCCATTAAATGGGATATGGGGAGGGTAGTGACGTAGTGTGTACGCAGACCTTACCCCTACCTCATAAAGATAGGGAGGTTGTTTCAGTTTATAGAACAAATCAAGAGGGATTAAATGATACCTGAAAATGTTGAAACTTGAAAAGAAAAATTACTTTGTCAACTCTTTTGAAAATAAAAGGACATGTCATTAACAACTTAAAGCTCTAAAGTTAGGTGCCTCTGAAGGTACATGATTTTCAAATCATTTTTGAATTTGCATTTGAGAAATACATGTCAACTTTTTCTTCTTCAATTGTACAATGACATCTTTATTCTATGATGGAACCTCTTGTTATCATTTGTCGCATGCATGGAAATTAAAGTTGAAGGGAATCATTTGCAAATTATCTGCACAAATAGGTAGCCAAAATGACTTATCTTCAAGAAATTACACTTCAACAAGTTCATAATCACGTATAGATTGCTTGTCGTTCTCTTGAACATCGAGATACTGTATGCTACTCTTCACTAGCACCCAGCTCTCGTCAACTATCCTGGAACTTCTGCTCTCAAGGGTTGGAGTTCTTAGAAATCTAGAAGCTAGATCAGTATAATGACTATCATTGAAACATTAAAACTGGAGAAAAAAGAGGAAACAGTTAATGCAGAACTATGTTTGCTTGGTGAATGCAAAAAATAGTTGATGCTTCAGATACACAAAGGTAACTTGTGAACAGACTACTGATGTAGAGATGGGGAGCAAAGAACACGAATCAGAAGATGATGAAGATGGTCCACCACCTGGGTGGAACACTGTGATCCCACAGAAAGATTTGCCATCTACACTGCCAGCAACAGCAGCAGCAGTTACTTGTGGTAAGTCGTTAACTTTTGCTGTTCGATTTAATCCCCCCCCCCCCCCCCCCCCCCC
>ML273458.1:165319-192639 GCA_005239495.1 Nicotiana undulata
GCAAATTAGTTTTGGTATTTCACCCCCCCCCCCCCCCCCCCTGGCTGTCTCTCCCTCTCTTTCCCCTCACACACAAACAAAATGCCCCATCTTCTTTTCTTGCTTTTCCAGGTAACATTTTCCTATTGTATCGGATACACAGGGAAAGAGATGTCTTCTGAGCCTGAAAAAGTTTTTGAAATAGAGTAGCAAAAACAATAGAAATGCTTTTGAAATGGAATTTTCAGCTCCACTGGATTGATGTCTTTATTATATTAACAAATCAGCAAAACATAGTAGTCAGCCTTCTTCTGATATTAAGTATATAATTACCAAAAATCTTCAGATCTCTTCATAATATGGACTAGATGTAATCTATGGAAGGCAAAGAACATGAACCGTGTTTCAACATAAAAATTGTTGGTGGCACCTTCTCTTAACTTTCATGTTTCTTTTTTGTTACATCTTTTTAAGAGATAATCTTCTGGGACCATTATTTGTCTCTTGTAATTTTTTTGATAACCGTGGTGTCCGGGCCAGCTTGCACACACCTCGACTAATTCCACGCACCTGACACCTCCTACCAGCAACAGGTACCAGGTAACTGTGTCCACCAAGGCTTTGACAAAAGGGAAAAAATAACCTAGTGTATTTTGTCCCACTCTGGTTTGAACCTGAGATCCATGGTTCTCCACTCACTTCATTGACCACTAGGCTGCACCCTGGGTGCTTGTCTCTAGTAACTTCATAAGTACTTGCTGCCATTTCATGTAGCTTCTTTGTGTGCTTGTTGGTTGTCGTGTTTATTAGGATGTTACTTAAATAAATACCAATGCTGCTCCATCTCAAAAAATATATACCAGTGCTGCTTTCCTCGCTTATATGTTTCAACGTGTATTAACACAGGACTACATTGGTGATTTCTTTAGAAGTGGATAACTAGTTGTCCACTAAGATTATGAGGAATTTGGGGATGAATGAGTTCTTCTTGATTTATGTTCATAAGATATTAGCCTTCTTACTTTCAGATGTGGAAATGGAGAAGAAAGAAGAAGTTGTTGAAGATGAAAATAATAGTCCACCACCAGGATGGGAGTTGATCCCTCCACTACAGCCACTACAAACATCTACACCACCATCAGGGACACAACAAGCTCTTCTTGCCGGTGAGTCCTCCTTTTCTACTCAGATTCTAAGCGCCCATATTTACAAGTTCAACTGCTATGTACTCTTTTTGGTTGCTTTTTGGTAATATCTCTTAAAGGTTCGCCATTCACTACAGAGGCGGAGCCACCTTATAGGAAGGGGTGTCAAATGACACCTCTTCACGGGAAAAATACGCTGTGTAGGTAGGTAAAAAAATAAATTATCTATATATACTATGTATTGACTCCCCTTAATTTCTTGATATTATTTTTAATATATTTTGACACCCCTTAACGAAAATTCTGACTCCGCCGCCACTGATTCACTAGCTTATTCTTCCAAAGAATTTATTTAATCAATTGAAAGTAATAATATGCAAGGGTTATGATCAGTATTAGTATCTTCTGCATGGATGCTCTCATGTGAATGAGCTTAGATGTTGGCTTCATCTAGTTGTCCACTAAGTTTATGAGGAATTTGGGGATGAATGAGTCTTCTTGAATTATTTGGTTCATAAGAATTAGCCTTCTGACTTTCAGACATAGAAATGGAGCAGAAAGAAGTCACTGAAGATGATGGTCCACCACCAGGATGGGAGTTGGCCCCTCAACTACAGCCACTACAAACATCTACACCACCATCAGGGATGCAACAAGCTCAACTTGCCGGTGAGTCCTCTCTTTTCTACTCAGATTCTAAGTGTCCAAGTTTACGTTTTTCAGTTGCTAACTTGCTATGGTTGCTTTTTGGTAACGTCTCTTAAAGGTATGCTAGTCAGTAGCTTATTCTTTGGCGAACGATGAATTTAATCAATTGAAGTATTAATATGTTAGGCTTATGATCAGCATTAGTATCTTCTGCATTATGGATGCTCTACGTAAATGAGCTTAGATGTTGGCTTCATCTAGTTGTCCACTAACATTATGAAGAATTTGAGGATAAAGAGTCTTCTTGATTTATTTGGTTCGTAAGAATTAGCCTTCTTACTTTCAGATAAAGAAATGGAGCAGAAAGAAGAAGTCGATGAAGATGAAGACAATGGTCCACCACCAGGATGGGAGTTGACCCCTCAATCACAGCCACTACAAACATCTACGCCACCATCAGGGACACAACAAGCTCTTCTCGCCGGTGAGTCCTCCCTTTTCTACTCAGATTCTAAGTATCCATGTTTACGTTTTCAATTGCTATGTGCTCTTTTTGGTTGCTTTTTGGTAATGTCTCTTAAAGGTATGCAAGTCACTAGCTTATTCTTGGGCGAACGATGAATTTAATCAATTGAAGTATTAATATGCAAGGGTTATGATCAGCATTAGTATCTTCTGCATTATGGATGCTCTACGTAAATGACCTTAGATATTTGGCTTCATCTAGTTGTCCACTAAGATTATGAAGAATTTGGGATAAATGAGTCTTGTAGATTTAATTGGTTCATAAGAACTAGCCTTCTGACTTTCAGATATAGAAATGGAGAAGAAAGAAGAAGTTGTTAAAGATGAAGATAATGGTCCACCACCGGGATTGCAGTTGATTTCTCAATCACAGCCACTACAAACATCTACACCACCATCAGGGACACAACAAACTCTTCTTGCCGGTGAGTCCTCCTTTTCCTACTCAGATTCTTAAGTGTCCATGGTTACAAGTTCAAGTATTATGGTATGTTGCGGGGACTCTCCAAAATGCTGCCGCACCCGTGTCGGATCCTCCAAAAATGCACTACTTTTGGAAGATCCGACACGCACCCGGCCACATTTTAGGAGAGTCCGAGCAACATAGGTTTATGTGCTAAAATATCGTACATCCAATTACATGCCATATGTGTATTCTAGCTAGACAAAAATTCATAGGTTCTTCCTGGCATTGTCCATCCGATACCCCTGAGGTTGATGAACAACTCCCACAGCTGTCTTGTCTCTCTACAATGTGGAAACTTATGGCTAATTGTCTCTGCATCTTGTCCATACAAATAACATCTAGAACAAATTGGTAACCCTCTTTACATGAGGTTTTCTTGAGTGAGTACTGCTTCTCTAGCCACCAACCAAGTAAAGCATGCCACTAGGGGTGACAAACGGGCGGGTTGGGTCGGATATGATCAGGTCAAAACGGGTAATTTAAAAACGGATAAATTATCCGACCCGACCCGCATTTGAGACGGATAAAATACGGGTTTATCCGGCGGATACCATGGCTTCTTAAATATGATCACTTATGAGAGAATTCCTAGTCTTTCAAACTTGAGGAACTCCAATTTCAGGCTTTACAAATGTAAAAGTTAGACTCATTAGTTATCCATTTGGTTAACCATTTTCTAAGTGGATAATGTGGTTCTTTATCCATATCCGACCCGTTTTTAAATGGTTCATTATCCAACCCATTTTTTGATGGATAATATGGGTGGATAATTGTTTTCTTTTAATCATTTTGCCACCTCTACATGCCACTTTATATGGTATTTTGACTTTCCAGATATGCTTCTAGGGCCATAGGCTGAGTTGAGATCCTACATGATTTAGATCTTTATAAGCTGATCCTACTGTAAACCTTCCACTACTATGTTTCTGCGTTAGAGTGTGTCTTTCCCCTCTTGTAATCCTCTGCATTGTTCCAAAGTATGGTAAAAGTGATGAATTTTATTCAAGATAGGAAAATACTCAAGGGACAACCAAAACTACGCCTCAATCCCAACTAGTGGGGTCAGCTATATGAGTCCTCTATATCAATTCTGCTCTATTTGGGCCTAGTTTTCATTCCAATACTCAATTATTGTCTATTAAGACAAATTAGGGGTTAATATGTGGCAAAAATTCTAGCTGTTGGAGGTTTGACATTTAAGGTATTATTTCTTGGTAAAGCCAAATTTGTAAGCATAAAACATGAGAGGTTCTCATTAATTATACATTTTTTAAAGATAAGTGTGCCCCTGGTTCATACCTTAAAAAGTTTGTGATCACGCTCAACTATGTCTATTAAAGACTAAGCGGGCGTTGCAAATATAATCTGAGTATTTAGCCTAGAGTCGAATCCCACATGGAACTAACGTATCAAATGTTGTTGTTAGACTACTAGATTCTCAATAATCAACTTCCCCAAAGGTTATGAATATCACTTTTTGGTATTTTTACTACTACAACTGAAGAAATTAAACAAACTAAAAGACAACTAATGTTTAGTTGTAAACAGATGCGATAAAGGTCTAAGATATGGTTTCTCCCGTTGATGAAATCCCTTCTTGTATATTTCCTATAGTTTTTGCTTAGTTATCTCTATCAATCATGAACACTCCAGCTATCATAAATCTCTCTCAAGTAATTATGATAATCTACTAGACACACTTTCTCAAATTACGATAGCTAAATTGCATTACGGTTCACTTTAGATTGCACCCAAGGTATCGTTATCTCTAATCCAACCTTTAAACCCTCGATTATGGATCTCTCCTATACTTTGGGAGTGATGTTGTTCAACAATTACCTAAATATGCACTCTCTCTCGAGTAGATACACACTAAATAGGAACAGCTAATTGTGGGCCCTTCAATCAACTACAACAAGAATGTAGTTGAACAAATAGAGATTTAAAACCAAGCAAAACTATATTATTATAACAACAAGTCCTCAACGGGTTCCACCAAAACCTTAGATTAAAGAAGTTAGCTACTCATGCTCAAACACAATAAAAACTCAAAAGAAATCATAATTCTCAAAATAAAGATCAAAGAAAGAGAATAGAAAAACTCTAATTGTTGCTTGTCTTCTCACAATTGTTTTTGCCTCCTATTTGAGTCTAAAAACAAGCTTGATTTTCTCTTGGGCGAGTTTATAATGTTTAAATAGGTTTAGGCTAATTATTCCCGTGTTTTGCACTTTGGTCCTTCGATTTTTCTGGCCTTTCAGTACTCGCCCGCGGTCGTGGCAGGAACGCGGTGCGACCGCGGTGAATCACGCACATTCTGAATCTTCACTGCCTCACCCACCGCGGTCGACCGCGGTCGCGGTGGGCTCCTTTCCGGCAAATTTCGCCTTTTTCTTGTTCTTTTTCTCACGGGCTCTTCTGGATTGGCCTTATACTCACTTAATTGACTCCAAAACTCTCCAAAGTATCTCCCATCATAGATTATATCCTGCAAAGCATAAAAACACTAATCAGAGTATTTTGTTATCAATATTCGCCTTCAAAACTTAATAAAGTATGGTTCATTACGGGTGAAAATATAGTCTAATTCACCTACTATCTGCTTGTCTACTCAATCTCCAGGTTAGCACTTCTAAAATTCAAATATTTGGTTCCTTGAAGAGCTAATACTAGACCATTTCTGCCTTTTTGATAACTTTAATTTTTGAGTTAGCATTTTGACTCAATCACCTAATGCTATATAATATATATAAAAGTTGGGCATGTAGATAGCTAAGTGGCTAGCAGCTGCTGATATGACAAATCAATTTAAGAGCCGTATACCTGGGTTTGGTGCTTATTTGGCAGTGGATAAATTGTATTTATTCAATATCCTTTAAGTTTTAAAAACTAGCTAACATTAGCTTTTGTAGACGTCGAGATGGGGAGTAAACAGCACTCTGCAGTTGAAAAAGAAGGGCATCCACTGGGATCAGAATCCATTCCTATGACTGGACATTCATCACCACCTACACCACCACCTCAATCATCATCATCAGTTGCTTCTTCTGGTAAACTCTGGTGCAATTCCTTAAAATAGCATATAACCATATATAACGGGTTACAGTAGAGCAGTGAGCCTCTGTGTCATGCCAAAGAATTGTGTCCTAAGTTGCGCGGACTCTTCGATTTTGATGCCGTCCCGGATACGGTCAATTGACTTCGGACACTTTGACCGGAGTCCATCGACAAATTTGGGTGAAAAATTGAGATTTTGATTTTTCAAAATAAAAAATAAAACAGATTTAGGAGAATGAAAGAATAATGTCCATCTTGGAGACTGAAAGGTTGAATTCTACGGTATTCATGTAAGTTTTTAACAGATATCCCTCAAAATTTACAATATTTTTGTAGCTCTATTTATTAGCCGAATCCCCGCACCCGTATCCATATCCGGATCCGCACCCCCGAATCTTAAAATTTAGATTTGCCGAATCCGATACTCGGATCCGTCCCTGTATCGGATACCCGCACCCGAGTCCGAGCAACTTAGAATGTGTCCACTCTGCCTTCAGTTATTTTAACTCCTTTCACATTTCTTGAATGGCTTGTATATAATTTTAGAAGTGTTTAAAGATAAGATTGTCTTTATTATATTGCTGCATGTGGCTCTTGATCTACTAGTTCACTTGGTATTTCTTTTACCTTTTCCATGGGCATTTTGGGGCAGATAATGACTAAACTGTTCAACTATCAGAAATGGAGATGGGTAGCAAACAAGAAGGCGCAAAGAATGAAGAGGTAAGGCCCCCAATCGAAAAGCAACCTACATCACATTTACCACGGATTAAACCTACAGCGCCTCAATCCTCATCACATGCAACAACATTTTCTGCCGGTGAGTCCTTTTCACGGAGAGTAACAGACTTTCAGTTCCTCAACTTCAGTCAGTTTTGTATATGAGTTCGATGATTATAATGTAGTTGTCTTCGCGATCATACATTATCTTTCTTCTTATGGTTAATTGAGAAGCAACGTCCATTGTTACTATTACCAGACTCTTGTTTCAGAAGTGTCCAGTGTAAAATAATCAGTAAATAATATATTCACATTTTGGAGGTACGGTTTGGTGCAGAAATGGGTCAGATGGTTTGTGGTTCTTGCCGACAGTTACTTACTTATCCACAAGGGGCTAAATTGGTGAAGTGTTCGTGCTGCCAGACCATCAATTTTGTCCTGGAAGGTTTTTGCTTCCTCCTTTACACTTTGATCCAACAGTCCTTGATTTCATTTTACCCTTTTGGTCATGAAATCAGATGTATTCTAGTGAAGTTGTTGATAGTTGTTTCAAGTTATCATTGGTAGGTTGCCCCCTATATAAGTTCCGTTGAATCATGACATGTGCCAACATTGTTGAAAAGATCACATACAAAGCTATTTCAATATTGAGAGTATGAGCAGTTAGTTTTCTCCATGCTTTTTAATCAGAAATCAGCACTTTATACAACCTTGTGGTGCACTTTCTTCTGATTTTTCCCTCTTTAATGTAAATCTTTTCTATCTACTTTCAAATGGCATACCAAACCTCTCATAATTGAATAAAGGGAAAACAGGACATAGACAAGTTCATCAGTTTCTTGTTCTCATTGATCTGTACAACCGTTGAATAATTCAATGGTTGAAATTAGAACTGTTAGACTCATTTTAATGGAACTTACTCATATGGTTCTGATTGTTACTGCCGCAGCTCATGAGGTTGGACAAGTTAAATGTGGGGGTTGTGCAGTGCTGCTCATGTACCCTTATGGGGCGCCATCTGTTAGATGTTCCTCTTGTCGCCACATGACAAAAATTGGGGTATGGACTTCATTTCTTCGGAGATGCTTGTGCAATCATGTCAATTAGCATATGCCATTTTTTGCTGTCTTTCTTTTCCCTTTCAAAAATTTATTCCTGCAAGCCTGGAGTCTAGGATATTCCAATCAAATCCTATGTTACTTGATGGCATGCCAATTGTTTAGGCCAAGGAATATATGCGAGATGTCCGGCGAATTATGGGCCTTCAACTTGTTGCCAGACAGCACTAGTAGTTTCAGATTCATATGTAGCAGAAATCTTAACTGATTTATATGTATATTTGTGTGTAATTTTGGTAATTGAATGTGTCCTGAACTGCTCTCCTATATCATCCCGAACTTTTACTTTTGAGAACTCTGAAGTCTGAACTCTTTCTCCTGCATGTCCAGGCACACAACAGACGACCTCCTCTCTCAGTGCAACAGGCTCGAAGAAGACATCCTGCTTACCAAGTTCATTAACTTGCTCATCTCGATCGGGTTTTGGGGGAGTTCACCATGTAGGTGTAATTGTTTATATGAACTGCTTGGCTAGAGGGCTATTTAGCTGACATCAGGGGTACTGCATGCTTCATTGGCATTGGCATTTTCCTTGGCTTTGTAAAATCTGTTTCTCTCCTTTTTCCCTATCAAAGATTTGTGTCACTCCTTTTTTATTTAAACTTTGAATAGAGTCAAATTTCTGAACGTTAGTGAGACAGGAATGAAAGTTTAGTTTAGCCTCATCGAGTTTCTTGTGTTATCAGATGAATTTCATGGACATAGTAATGATAACTATTTTGAGACTTGGTTAACCATTGTGCAATTTATTATTCAAGTGTTTCTTTAGTCCATACCTTTCCTTTTATACACTACTAGTATAAGAACCCACGCGATGCGCGAATAATTTGACAGAATATTAATCTTATAAATTATGATCTAATATAGCATATTAACTTAATAAATATTAGTTGTATTTTATTAATTAATATAGTGTGCAAAAATATAATACAATCTATAAAAATTAAAGGACTCATCATATAGTAATCAAATAAATTATTTGATTTTTTTTTTTTATTATTGAATTAGCAAGTACTTATCATTTTCTTGAGTGTAATTTTTTATTTTATAATTAAATTAAAATGTAAATATCATAAAATTTTCTCTATCCCCCTATCTTCGTACATTCTTTTCTACTGTGATACTTATTTGATTAGTTTCATATTTTGTAGTTTATTAAAAATTTAAATAAAGTAATTTAATTTTTTCTTATTTTGTTTTTAGTTTTAAAAAATAATTTTAATACTCCGACTTGAAACTACTCCCCAGTTTGAATGCCACTTGAAAAATATTTTACTTCTTGTATTTTTTATTTGAATTGAAAGTTATTTAAAAGAGAGAGACTACTATATTAGAAAGAAACTACTCCCCAAATTAAATTGGCAATTTTTTATTTCTTTATTTTCGTTTTTTATTTTAAAATAATTTTATGATCCCATCTGAAATTATTCCACAACTTGAATAGGTAGTCTTTATTATTATTATTAATATTTTCGTTTTTTTATTGTAGCTAATTTATTTTTTTATTTTTTTTAAATTTTAAAATAACTTTAAAACTCCAACTTGAAACTACTCCCTAATTAGAATGAGTAGTTATTTTTTTTAGTATTTTCATTTTTTAAATATAGCTAATTATAAGGTATCTATATTTTTTATTTGAATTGAAAGTTATTTTAAAGAGAGAGACTACTATATTAGAAAGAAACTACTCCCCAAATTAAATTAGCAATTTTGTACTACTTTATTTCGTTTTTTATTTTAAAATAATTTTAAAATTTCAAATTCAAACCACACCCCAATTTGAGTTGGCAATTTTTTATTTCTTTATTTTCGTTTTTTATTTTAAAATAATTTTATAATCTCATCTTGAAATTATTCCACAACTTATACTACATCTTTTTACAAAAAAAAAAAGGTAGTTTTTTATTATTATTAATATTTTCTTTTTTTTATTGTAGCTAATTTAATTTTTTTTAATTTTGAAATAACTTTAAAACTCCAACTTGAAACTACTCCCCAATTAAAATGAGTAGTTATTTTTTTTAGTATTTTCGTTTTTTTAATATAGCTAATTATAAGATATCTATATTTATTAATTAAAATAGAGTGACCAACCAAATAATTCAAAATTCAAAATTCAAATGGTTTTTTAGTTAGAAAGTTAGTTTGTTTTTGTCTTAATGCCACTTGGCTTTTTGTGGTTATGCCGCTTGTCTTATAATTGTACATTCTTTTCTACTGTGATACTTATTTGATTAGTTTTCATATTTTGTAGTTTATTAAAAATTTAAATAAAGTAATTTATTTATTTTTATTTTTTATTTTTAGTTTTAAAATAATTTTAATACTCCGACTTGAAACTACTCCCCAGTTTGAATGCCACTTGAAAAATATTTTACTTCTTGTATTTTTTATTTGAATTGAAAGTTAATTTAAAGAGAGAGAGACTACTATATTAGAAAGAAACTACTCCCCAAATTAAATTGGCAATCTTGTATTACTTTATTTTTATTTTTTATTTTAAAATAATTTTAAAATTTCAAATTGAAACCACACCCCAATTTGAGTTGGCAATTTTTTATTTCTTTATTTTTGTTTTTTATTTTAAAATAATTTTATGATCCCATCTTGAAATTATTCCACAACTTGAATAGGTAGTTTGTTTTTATTATTAATATTTTCATTTTTTTTATTGTAGCTTATTTAATTTTTTTCTTTTTTAAAAATTTTAAAATAACTTTAAAACTCCAACTTGAAACTACTCCTCAATTAGAATGAGTAGTTATTTATTTTCGTTTTCTAATATAGCTAATTATAAGGTATCTATATTTTTTATTTGAATTGAAAGTTATTTTAAAGAAAGAGAGACTACTATATAAGAAAGAAACTACTCCCCAAATTAAATTGGCAACCTTGTATACTTTTTTCTTATTTTTTATTTTAAAATAATTTTAAATTTTCAAATTGAAACCACACCCCAATTTGAGTTGGCAATTTTTTATTTCATTATTTTTATTTTTTATTTTAAAATAATTTTATGATCCCATCTTGAAATTATTCCACAACTTGAATAAGTATTTTTTTTTATTATTAATATTTTCGTTTTTTTATTGTAGCTAATTTAATTTTTTCTTTTTTTAAAATTTTAAAATAACTTTAAAACTCCAACTTGAAACTACTCCCCAATTAGAATGAGTAGTTATTATTTTTTAGTATTTTCATTTTTTTAAAATAGATAATTATAATGTATCTATATTTATTAATTAAAATAGAGTAACCAACCAATTAATTCAAAATTTAAAATTCAAAAGGTTTTTTAGTTAGAAAGTTAGTTAGTTTGTTTTGTCCTAATGCCACTTGGCTTTTTGTGGTTATGCCACTTGTCTTAATGTTGTGCTTTTGCCTCTCCTTTTATTATATACTAGTATAAGAAGCCGCGCAATGCGCGAATAATTTGACAGAATATTAATCTTATAAATTATGATCTAATATAGCATATTACCTTAATAAATATTAGTTGTATTTTATTAATTAATATAGTGTGCAAAAATATAATACAATCTATAAAAATTAAAGGACACACATCATATGGTAATCAAATAAATTATTTGATCTTTTTTATTTTTATTATTGAATTAGCAAGTACTTATCATTTTCTTGAGTGTAATTTATTTATATTTATTTTATAATTAAATTAAAATGTAAATATCATAAAATTTTCTCTATCCCCCTATCTTCGTACATTCTTTTCTACTGTGATACTTATTTGATTAGTTTTCATATTTTGTAGTTTATTAAAAATTTAAATAAAGTAATTTAATTTTTTCTTATTTTTTGTTTTTAGTTTTAAAATAATTTTAATACTCCGACTTGAAACTACTCCCCAGTTTGAATGTCACTTGAAAAATATTTTACTTCTTGTATTTTTTATTTGAATTGAAAGTTATTTAAAAGAGAGAGAGACTACTATATTAGAAAGAAACTACTCCCCAAATTAAATTGGCAATTCTTTATTCTTTATTTTCATTTTTTATTTTAAAATAATTTTATGATCCCATCTTGAAATTATTCCCCAACTTGAATAGGTAGTCTTTTATTATTATTAATATTTTCGTTTTTTTATTGTAGCTAATTGAATTTTTTCTTTTTTTTCTTAAATTTTAAAATAACTTTAAAACTCCAACTTGAAACTACTCCCCAACTAGAATAAGTAGCTTCTTTTTTTTTTTTAGTATTTTCGTTTTTTTAAAATAGATAATTATAAGGTATCTATATTTATTAATTAAAATAGAGTAACCAACCAATTAATTCAAAATTTAAAATTCAAAAGGATTTTTAGTTAGAAAGTTAGTTAGTTTGTTTTGTCCTAATGCCATTTGGCTTTTTGTGGTTATGCCGCTTGTCTTAATATTATATTTTTGCCTCTCCTTTTATTATATATAGATATAGATTTTAGCTCCATAGACCAAGAAATACATATAGAAAAGCTAGAGGGAGCAAGTGTCCCATAGAAATGAGTCAACAGATGTTATTTATTTCAACATAGTGACCTAGTACGTAACATAAATTCAATTTGTTTTCTTTTTCAGGTGCAATCAAACCGTGAAATTAAAATCTTTCGGATCCTAAATTCAGTCTGATAATCTAATGCGTTCTTTTTTATTGAAAATTTGAATTCAGTAAACTCTTACACCTTATTATACTGAGTTGGCAAGACTTGAAATAAATACTCGAGCAAACTTTATTATTTTCAGAAACTTACAATTTTTTTTAAATTGCTATTTTATAATTGGGACATATTGATTTATGTCATTTTTTATATAATAAAAATTTCTCATGAACACGAGATACATTGCTTACCAAGTGACTATAGATTTGATTGGATAATTTAATTTCTTTTGCTTAAAATCATGTTTTTTTAAAATTCAATGTCAAACCAAATCAAACTAAAGGATAAAGTGGTGTTTCGGGTTTTCCCCTCCAGTCAAATAAACTAAAGAGAAAACTCCAGGAAAGCCCAAAGTCGTGCAATCATATGTTTGTTATATATACAAATCAATCATCCTTTTTAATGATAACAACAAATTGCTTGAATTTATAAACCATTTTCGCATCCAATTCCAGCCAGCGGCACAGAAGGGTTGTCACCCATCTTTAGAGAAGGTAAAGTTAAGATCTTTGCTTATCCAATTTGATTTTGATTCTTCAGTTTTCAACAAAATTTGAGTTTCAATTTGATAATGAATTGGTCCTGCGTTGTTTAGAAAGCTATTTTGATATCAGTGTAGATGTTTCTCAAATGATTTAGCTTTGGGATTTATCTAGTTTCCAAATATAAAGAGCAAAAGCAAATTGCAAGAAATAGTTTTGGGCTCAACTTTTTCATCAGTAATCACTTTCTACTTGGGTTCCATTTCTCAATACATCTTATATCTTTTACAAACAAAACTCTCTCTTGTTTCTTCTAAATAATAACCACCTTCTGTATTTATTCCCGTGTGTTGACCCTTGCTGTTACATGTTGAAACCATAGATAAAGCTTAGTATGCTCTGCAACTTGTACTTATTTGTCTTTGCCAGTGTTATCAAAGCGCGCTTAAGCCCAAAGCGATGTTGTCATCAAGGCTCTAAGACATACTTTTCCTTGTAATCCTGAGGATGTGACACTAAGCAATTGATATTTTACTTTATCGTAATATTTTTTAAAAATTTTTTGTCCTTATAGTTGGTATTCATGCTTATTGATATTAGTCTTGGATTACACATATATATTTGTAGTTTTTCTCCAGCCCACGCTTTATTTGCGCTTTGCGCTTAAAGCCCAAATAAACTTTAGAGCTTTTTTGCTCTTTTCGCCTTTGATAACACTGGTCTTTGCTGTCTTTTTTTCTTATGGTGGCTGCCTACATGAGACCTAATGTAGTCCTGCCTTAACCGGACACCACGCATAGCGGGAGATTTCATGTGTTTTGCTTTTGCAAAACAAGAACCAATTCATACTCTTCCAGGACCTGGGTAGTATTTTATTTACATTATGAAACAAAATCTACCACAGCGATATAAAGGAAGTGAGCACGAGGGAGAAGGGGGTGGGGGAAGGGTGTCATATAATTATATTTCATTTGGTGTTTTATTTACTCTAAAACTTCAGGTTTGGAGAAGCAATAACCTAATGCACTTCTCGTTTGATCCTTCTACTTATTTTGTTTTCCATGGACGCATCCCCCTTGCCCTACATATCATTGTTTCGGTCATTGTTGCTTCGTTTTAATGTTGACTATTTTTAATGTCTTGATCAACTCTATTGGTGAATAGAGCTTATAGTAAGATGTCATGGAAAGAACAACCTAGACTTCCCTATTTTTTTTTTTTTTTTTTGAGAAGGTAACATATTGTATATTAATATAAAGACTACATAAAAACTATGGAGTCACCCATAATTACATAGGAGAGGAAAAACGACTCCTAATCCTTGGTCTTCTCACAAGGAATCTAAAACATCAAAAATAGACTCATGTTCTTCTAAAAGTTTTCCTTTACACCAAAAGTAGAACAACAATAGACACTTCATTTTTATCTTCTGGACATGACTATACTTGTCTTCAAAACATCTTTGGTTTCTCTCTTCCCAAATTGTCCACAAGATGCAAGCAGGGACAATCCTCCATCTCTCCTTCTGTTTGGACAAATTACCATCTCTATTCCAGCATGCAAGAACTTCAAGAATTCTTCTTGGCATAGTCCACATAATACCTTAAGTTGATAAAAATTCTCCATAGTTGAGCAGTCAACCTGCAGTGTAAAAAAGATGACTAATTGTCTCTGCCTTCTCTCCCCATAAGTAGCATTTAGAGCATAATTGATATCCTTTCTTGACTAGGTTGTCCTGTGTCAACACTGCCTCCTTTGCCAACAACCAAGTAAAGCAAGCAACTTTATAAGGAATTTTAACTTTCCAAATCAGTTTCCATGGCAAACAACCAACCTGATTCATGGAAAGGTTGAATTCCTTATAAGTTGATCTAACTGAGAACTTTCCAGTTTTATTTCCTTGCCAATTCAAACAGTCTTCAGAGTTTGAAATTCCTTTGATTTAATAATCTTCTGTAAGTAAGATTCCACCCTTGCATATTCCATACCTCTCCTGTTGTTGCTTTTTGTTGCTGATTGAGGATGTAGATGTCAGGAAACATTTGACTCAAAGATCCTTGCCCTAACCAATTATCCTTCCAAAAGGATATCTTCATGCCATTTCCTACACTGAAATTTGTTTTTTTCATGAATTTAGGCCATAGATTCCTGATGCATTTCCAAGGCTTCCCTATTTTCCTTGGGTCTTACCTTCTCTATAAATTTTGAGTGAATCATGGTTTCATGTTTTGTTCGTCTTGCATGACATATTTCTCTGCCTTCAGTTCTTTTACATCCGTCTCCAACTCTGAACGTATAACCGTCTTCTTCTTGCGCATAAACCATTAATAAGTACTGAAAGTTTGACAACCAACCATGCAATTGTCTAAAAGGTGTTGTGTGCTTAAACTCTGAAGATTGCTGGATCTGCTGCAAAAATTGCTACTTTAGTATCGCAATGCAAATGATTTTCCTCGTCTTCTGCTCTAAAAAAATTGCGTTGTTGGTTTCCATCTAATCATATATTTTGTTGAACTTGGAAATTGAAATTACCATTTACTTGAATGTCACTGATGCATTTTGTCAAAAGGGATTTTCTATATGAGCTCTAGTTTCTTTAATGGCATTGTTTGGACCAATTTGTGCGCACCTTGACTATTCAATTGTCTACTTGTTACCTACCACTAGTACTAGTATGAGCCCATCGAAGAAGTTTAGGCAGATGGGAAGAAATCGCTTTAGCATTCCTTATAAAGAAAATAAATCACTTAGTGTTTTTTTTGTCTCTACAAGGGTTTTAACTCTGGTATTTTCATTGTTTTCACCTACTTCATTGACCGCTAGGCTACACCGTTGAGTGCATATAATCAAACAGATTTGTTTATTTGAGTTTCCTTTGTTTCTCTTGTCTCATGTTTTATAATTTTCAGGGATATCGGGTTATGAAGATGTTATTTAGCTTATGCATTTTGTTCTTTGCTAAAGTGCAAGGTGTATAATAGGAACACCATTATGTCAAGGAGATCATGTCAAACTAGGGTAGCATTCTCAGAGTAATTAGTTATCGACTTCTGGGGGTAAGGGTAACTATTAAAGATTCAGTAGCTTCATGTAAACCATCACAAGAAGATGGGTATGCTGTTTTGATTTATTTATTTATTTTTAATTATTTATTATAACTGAGAATTCTTCTATTCCCATCTTCTAGATGGCTTAGTTGTCTTTGTTATTCAAAAAGAAGCTTAATTTTAGTTCCTTAGCTCCCTTCCTGAGAAAAACTATATGTTTCTGTTGTCAATTTTGATTTCTCGAAAATCACGACTTTGGAAGTGGAGCATAACTGATAGATGCTACCCCTGCTGTTTAATATGTTGGACAGGTTATTTGCAATAGACATGGTTGATAAACAAATTGACGGTAAAGATGTGGAAACTTTGCAGGATGGAGATGAGAGTAGATCTCTTCAGATAAAGTTTCTGTTTTTTGCCCGTGCTAGAGATCTGACCGGCATGACTGAAATGCCATTGGAAGTTTCTTATGGTAGTACTGCCGGTGATTGCTTGAATAAGGTCATTTCTCACTTCCCACGCTTGGAAGAGATTCGTGGGTGCATGCTTCTGGCCCGGAATGAGGAGTACACGCCTGAGTCCACCGCGGTCAGAGATGGAGATGAATTGGCCATTATACCACCTATTAGTGGAGGCTAATTCAGTTTCTGAACTGCAAATATAGGGAAGTCAAACTCTGTTATACTAATGTAATCATTTTACAAATAAGAACAAAATTCTTTCACTTTATGTTGTGTTAGAACCATTGAACTTTCAATCTAGTGGATCGACCCCCTTGATCTTCTGTTATGGAACCATGTCCACTTGGTATTATTGTGTGGTAATTTCATACGCATAACGCAGTGAATGTGGACCAGTATATGGGACTGGAAGGAGTCTGAAACCTCAACAAGTTAATGATCATACTGACTTTAAGTTCCCAAATTATGTCAATATAATTCCAATTGAGGTCTTGATACATCAGTTGCATAGAACTACCCACAGGCCACAAGTTCTAACATTGTACAATGATTTTTCTTATAGAAGTGAATCAGGTGGTTTTATATAGTACTTATTATTTACCTACATGTGGGTACTAGTGGATATGTGCAACACAAACATTTTGGAAAACGTAAAATGACAATCATTGCCTATTACAAGATCAAGTGACGAAAAAAAGAAGAAATAAAAACATGACTTGGTTGAGCAGCGGAAGAATTAGAACACCTATACCATTTAATACATCTCAATCCGGGCTTTGGATTCAACATTAGTCTTGAATGTGCAGCAAATGATAGTTATCCAATGCAACTACTAAGAAAAACTATTGATCAATGGAACAGGTTAACCATATAAGCTCGACTATAGAAGAGCTTCTGGTCTTGTTAATATCAACTATAAGATGTTCCAATTAATTGCTAGTGGTGGTATTCCATGGACCGTATGTGGGACTCTCAATCATCAGGACTCAGGAGATAGAAGCAATGTCAGCTGCAGATACATATGCGCGACTTTCAATCATCAGGTGGGAAGTCCTCATCTGAGGCATTATCCAGAAATGAACCTAGAGTTTTTCTCAGAAAGCTGAATGCTTTATCATCCTGTCAAGCATCAAATGTACACATTAGTGACTGTTTTGAGGATACATGTGAGTCTGACAGAGAAGTGGTGCATCAAAGAAGTTAACCTGCTTCTTTTTCTTCAGCGACTCCTCTAGTTCAGTAATTCGTTTCTTAGAGTCTTGCTCAAGTTCAGATATCATGCTCTTCTCTTTCTTTCCTGAATTATTGTCATTAAAATCTGTCACAGGCATCCTTATTAATCAATGAGAATATAATACAGATAGTTTCTGTAACTCACTTAGCTGCTCATATCGCATGAATAGTCTTTCTTTTTCTTCCTCGTATTTGGATATAGTATCTGTCGAGATACCATCAAGATGGTTAGCCAAAATTACTTCTTCAAACAGGGTTTGTAAGAGTGGCTCTTCAAAACATATCAAACATATCCCAAGTATAAACGTCCTAATCTAATCGAAATTCTGAAACAGTGTTCAATTTTACCCAGTAAAAGATTGCAAAATTTGCTTTAATGATATCATGAAATGAATAAGAGGTGGTTAAACTAGAAACATTACGTCCAGATGCTGTACAGACTACAAACAGGCCTCTTTGTTGGGGAAAACTCAAACTAGAAAAAGTACCTTTGAGAGACTGCAGGTGTGTAGCTTTCTCCTTGTTGAAATTCTCATAAATTGATTGAAACTTAGCAGTCTCAGTCTTCAGTAAGTTCTCACACTGCAAAGAAGCAAGATATGTTAAAAACAGTATTTCAGTCTTCAGTAAGTTCTCACACTGCAAAGAAGCAAGATATGTTTAAAAACAGTAGTACTAGCAAACTTCTATTCAAACGTCCTATCACGGCTAACTCATCTAATTGAGGCTGACCTCTTTGGAGCTCTTGGACAGTGCCTTGGCAAAACTTTGCCTGATGATCAAACAATTTGGAGGATCAACAACAAGCTACCACTTCCAACAATTAAATCTTACATTTAGCATGTATTTTGCAAAAGATATTTCTCACCTGTCTTTCTCAAGTTTTAGTTTCAGCTCATCAATCTTTGACTTAACTTCTGAACTCACGCTAACCACAGATCAAGAGCAGTAATGTTAGTTGTCATTTCTATAATTAAAGTGACACACACCAAATACTAAGTGCTGGACTTGATATCGCAGGAACAGATGAGGACAATGCCCTTAATACAAGGAAACTCACAAGGCTTACATTTGGCAAACATTTTCATGCAATTACTTGATGCCCAGTTGCTTATAGTGCTCCAATTAGTTTCAATTTCACTCAAGAACAATCAGTAAAACTCTTTTATCCATTTCTTATTCAATGTTACAAAATACATCAGATTGGTCAAAACAGCTACCGAGTACTGATATAAGTGTCAGAACTTAAATATTAGCTGCTTGAGTGCCTTTACCAAGCTGGCAGTCAAACTAGAATCACTTTTGGATTATGAAATTAAGCAACAGTTGAACAATGCTACAAACTTGTTATTGCACAAAACTCATCACTCATGTAAAAAATATGCAAATCATTGGCATAATCAGAAATCTCCGCAAAAATCAATTCCCCACATACATTGCCGAAGATGATTTTCAAAAACCAAATTTCTGCTAGAAGTACTGTGCACAAAGGCAACATTTACCTCAGATTGCATTAATTATATCAAAAGCAATATCCTGATTAAAACAGACAGAACTAAAATTAAAAAAAAAATTCAATTCGGCTCATAAGAAATTAGTACTAATAAATATCTAGTTCCTCCTAGCTGACGAAGTTGATGAATATATTAGAAATAAGCAATGCACAGGCGAAATCTAATAATGCTACATGAAACGAACACGTGATATTGCGTCTGCGAATATTTTTACTTCAACAAATACATGTGAACGGAGAAAACAGAGCTTGATTCGAGGTTTGAGATTCAGCACTCTAATGATCAAACCACGCGTACACAAATTAATAAAGCTTCGTATATACGAATACACGGAACAATCATGATCGACGAGAGCAGGAATGCAGAAAATGCACCTAGAGATAGTTTCTTCTTTCTTCTTCAGACCGTCCTGTTGTGCTTTCTCTCTTATCTGCTTTAACGCCGTCATAATCCCTTTGATATCACTGTCAAATTTCACACGTGTATACTATTTCATCAAATTCCAGGAAACAGTTCACAAAATTAACAGTGATGAATGAAAATGAATGCGTACTCTGAGATCTCAGCATCGAATTCGTCTTCCACGGCGTCGACTCGCCTTTTGCTCTCCGATTTAGGAATTTCCGGCTCTGAAACTCTCTTCCTTGCGCTCGATTTTGACGCTGACATATCGCTCTGGAAAGTTGAATTTTGAGAATGTGCGTGTGTGTTTTGTGTATGAGTGAGAGAGAGTGAGGTTTGAGAATTCAAAATGGGTTCTAACAGATATTTATACTTCTGTTGGCGCTCTTTTGGTAAAACTCACCGAGTTATACCAATTTGAAATTACCATTTGAATAAGCAGGAAAGATGTAAATGCCTTATATTTTCAAGATTTACTGACCCACCATATAAATTGGGATGACGTTGTTTAACAATGTGTCGAGTTTACCATGTTAATTTGATTTATGCTCCATGTTATTGCATGGTTCGAAATCTGACCACGTGAGAATAACATCAAAAGGGAATGGCAAGAAGGTGATTAAGTCGAAGGGAATGGCAAGAAGGTGATTAAGTCGTGATTGTGCACACAACCGTAACGATGAGCATCTCGGCCACGGCCGAGGTCGAATCATCGGAAGGCCTTTACGACATAGCACATGCTATGGCGCTTAAGGAGGTCGACCTGAAGCGCCAACAACAGATTACAGTACACCAGTTAAGCATTGTTGGGTAAGGGGCAACACCTAGTATATATACACGAGAAGAGAACGATGAAAGGGGGCTTTTTTACTTTTTGAGTCTTCTCTAGGAAGTTTACACTTAAAACTGAGAAGAAGAACCTTGTGGAAAATCTTTGTAATCGTCGTTATAGAATTAATAAAGATATATTTTTTTAGCCATTGATGACCTAATCTCTGGCGACTCTTCAAATCATGTACCCCGTCCCAAAAGGAACGAAGTTGTCCTAGAAATGTCGAAACCCGAGCTCCGCGAGGAAAAAGGGGGCACGACACCATATACATCAAATCACATCTGAACTTCTAAGCAGCGAATTCATCGCCCGCCCCGTCGACGGTCTCTCTAGACCGAGCGATGAAGGGACTATATAGACTAGGACTCACCCAACGCGCGCATGAAATGCAACGACACATGAAATTCTCCAATGAAAGCAAGGTAACACGCGATATTCTTACACCACTCTACTGAACCAACGAGTTGCCAAAGTAAATTCGACCTCGCTCGAATCGCCAAAGCAAAATTCTACCTCGCTCGAATCGCCAAAGAAAAATTCGACCTAGCTCGAATAAAGTAAACTCGACCTCGCTCGAATCGCCAAAGCAAAATTTGACCTTGCTCGAATCGCCAAAGTAAATTCGACCTCGCTCAAATCGCCAAAGCAAAATTTGACCTTGCTCGAATAAAGTAAATTCGACCTCGCTCGAATAAAGTAAATTCAACCTCGCTCGAATCGCCAAAGTAAATTCGACCTCGCTCGAATCGCCAAAGTAAATTCGACCTCGCTCGAATAAAGTAAATTTGACCTCGCTTGAACAAAGTAAATTCAACTTCGCTCGAATAAAGTAAATTCGACCTCGCTCGAAAAAAGTAAATTCAACCTCGCTCGAACAAAGTAAATTCGACCTCGCTCGGATCGCCAAAGTCAATTCGACCTCGCTCGAATCGCCAAAGTAAAATTCGACCTCGCTCGAATAAAGCAAGGTTCGATCCCATCAAATTCCCAATTTAAAGACAGGGACTCATCGCGAGAGAGTCCGGAGACCATTTTCAAAAAGGGAAAAAGAAGAAAAAAGAAGAGAGCCAGAGGTACAACTAAAGAAAAATTGAATCTTATTCGAAACTTACATACGTACAACGTTTTACAAGAGGCCGAAACAGGCCCAAAAAAACTACGATAACGAGCAACACCAAAGAAAAGAACAAAAAAAATACAAGTACCAAAAGACTACAAAAATTTCACTCTGTCACATCTCCACCATCGTCCCCGCCAGCACTATCACCATCAGAGGAGATACCATCTTCAATCCTAGCACCCCCATCGGCCTCTGGTGTCGTGGGATCGTAGCCGCGGGCAAGACGAGCTCTGCGTGCCTTCACACGATCATTCTCAAAGGCGGCCTCAGGGACACTCCCCCCCGTCCACAAATCCTTATAAATATCTCGTTGGGCCTCAGCATGGACCCACATCTCATACAGGGAGGGGGGGGGGCAGCAACAAGGGCGGATTCTTGAGAGGCCTGAGCTAGCAATTGCGCCTTCTCGGCCTCGAGAACCACTACTTGGTCACCCAGATTCGAGGCATCTCGCTAAAGTACGCCAATCTTCTCTTCGATTTGTGCCTTCCTCATCGTGGTCGTCTTCCTCTCAGCCTCTCGCTTGGACCTAAGGAAGCGAACAATATATTCCAGCGCCCCCGCCCTCGACACAGCCTCCACCTGGACCCGCTTGGCCCTCTTTAACTCGATCACCTTCCTCTCCAAGGCGGTCACCTTTTAGGTCCACTTCACACTTAGACTGGCAACTCTAGTGGCATTCTGCTCGAGCTCGTCTCGCAAAGATGACACCTTCGCCTGAAGGTCCTCGTAGTCCGTCGCAACACCCTTTCCCACCTCGAGCTCCTCGTCTTTAACCCTAAGCAGCCCCTCGAGCTCACTACATCTGCGGATAGACCGCACTAGATCCTCGTCCTTCTTCTCCAACTCCTCCCTGAGAGATCGAGCATCACCACCCGCTCTAAGCCGCATGTGTATCTCTCGGCATTTGTCGTGATATCGGTGTTACTTCGCGACCTTTTTCAAAAAGATTTCAGATCACGTCTCGGACTGACGAGCGCTTTCAATCTCCAACATGTAAGTCTAAAACAAAAAATAAAAAAAGAGGAAGAATCATCAAAAACGAAAGACACAACAAAAAAAGTAAGGACAGGAAACTCACACTCAAGGCCATCCCAGCCACACCGCGTGACAAACCAGAGTCGTTAATCTCCCGAAGAGACCTGCTTTCGGCATTGGAACATAGAAGGTCGAACTACGGCACCAAATCCACCGTATCCTCCAATAGGTTAAGGTCCACAGGGATTTCGAGCACACGGGAAGGACCTCCCGCCCTCACATCGACCCTGGTAAAGCCTTCTTCGAACACCATCATATCCTCGGGATCAATGTCCGAATCGGACTCATAGTCTTCCACCACCAGGCCTTTCAACCTCTCGTCGGTCGGAGAAGAGGTGCGAACCTGCTGAGATGTTGAGGGTCCACTCAGAATAATTGTGGCAGCCGCCGAACTCTGCCCTAGTGCCACAACGGCCCCTTTCGTGCCCGAACCGGGAATCGCTTCACTCCTAGGGAGACATCTCCCCTGGTTTCAGAATCACTGAAACAGGACCAACCCTCAACGGCACGTCGATCGAAGACGTCCCCTCTGACGTTATCCTCTACCTATTTGACGGGGCCTCTTCGCCAATACCATGAAAGGATTTGCTCGCTGAACGGACCACGGGGGTCGGAGAGTCTGACCAAAGAGTAACCTCTGTATGAACCGATCTGGAAACAGACTCAATTTACGGAGTAGACCGATTCTGAGCGTCCTCATCAGCAGCCGCCTCAAGTACGGGCCTAGCAAAAGAAGCCGGTTGACGGAAAGCAAGAGCGGGAGCCCTCGCTCTTCTCGCCCCTCGCCGAACTGTCAATAAGACATACGACCGAATGAAAGTATGAGGCAAAGAAAAATACAGGGCGAAGAGTAAAATGACTAAGACCAAGGAAAGGCGACTTACCGGCGGAAGGTCTACGCCCCAACCTCTCGTGGAAGCGTGGCCATGCGCGAATTCCCACCATATTAGGCAGAACCGAGCTCACCACCCGCGAATATCATCGACTTGCAGAGGGGGTAATCTCTCGGTTGCAAAAACATAAAAGAGAAGCAAACACAACAACAATCAATAAAAAAAATCACTAGATGAAAACAACCGGCCATCGTCATGAAAAAAGAAAAGGAAAGAAATACCTACGAGCAAAATTCCACGTCTCAGGGAATTGGGCGGGGTTAGACACCACATGCTCCATGCAAACATAGAAGAAGCTCTCCCAGAAGCGGTGGTTGGTCTTGTCGTCCATTCCGATTACCATGCTCTTAGTGTCTCGGTGACGGAGATGTAGCATGGTGCCTCTATGAAAACTAGGGACGAAGAGATGCAGCAAGTGTTGAAGGGAAATCACACGATCGTCCAACCTCGCATACTCGATGAGCATTAAGAAGAGTTTGTATTTATACGGGGTGAGATGAGTGTGGCCACCTCGTGGAAGCAGCAGAATTCCGCCGCTAGTGAGGGAAGGGGTAGCATGTATCTAATAATAAAAGGGTACGTGAAGAACGCAGTACCCTGGGTGATGTATGTATACTATATCACCTCCCGCCGGAACGAGTTCGATATGCTCAGGAATTATCCACTTAACTTTGAATGCTGCAAACGATGCGGCGTCAATCGTAGAAAGTACGGGCTCAGGCTCATCTTTGGCAGCGCTATTAAAGTCATTCCTTGCCTTCCTTGGGCGGGGCATCACCTCATCCACTGTCGGAAAACTCTCGTCCTCCGCCAAACTCAATCCCTCTTCGAGGAAGGGCACGAAAGTTTCTAGCGCCGGAGTACCAACAACTCGGTCAGGATTAGACGAAGTGCTGGCCATCGTTATGAATGATTATACAGATCATGAACGTAAAGAAAAATGGGTAACAACCACTGGGATTGCCGGCGGAAAAAAGATATATGAAGAACTAGGGAGAAGAACAAATGCTTTTAAGATCTTCTTGAGAACGATTTGGGAAACGCTACATTCGAATGAGAAGCTCTTTTATTTATAGAGACATAAATACGCATGTTTGAGAAATGAAGTGCCGCCTTTTTAAAAAAATAACAGGAGAGGCACGGGAAACGATGCGACACACTATGAACGTGTGCCATAATGACACCTGACGAACTTAATGTCATTTCAACGGACACACTGGTCTGACGAGCTCTCGAAACGTCACAACATCGCCCCGCTAAGAGGTGCTCGCCCATCACCCAAAGCGCTCAGATTTCTCTAAGTGTTCGAATTGACGAGGTCCGCCCATCGTTCTCGCCCAAAGGCGACCCCAATAGGCGGAGGGACTAACTGTATGGGTCGAAATCTGACCACGTGAGAATATCATCAAAAGGGAATGGCAAGAAGGTGATTAAGTCGTGATTGTGCACACAAGACACCGTAATGATGAGCATCTCGGCCACGGCCAAGGTCGCATCATAAGGCCTTTACGGTATAGCACATGGTATGGCGCTTAGGGAGGTCGACCTAAAGCGCCAACAGCAAATTACAGTACACTGGTTAAGGATCGTTGGGTAAGGGGTAACACCTAGTATATATACAAGAGAAGAGAACGATGGAAGGGGGCTTTTTCACTTTTTGAGTCTTCTCTAGGAAGTTTACACTTAAAACTCAGAAGAAGGTTCTGAACCTTGTGGCAGATCTTTGTAATCGTCGTTATAGAATCAATAAAGGTATATTTTCGTAGCCATTAATGGTACATCTTTTTGTCCTTCTTTATCATACATTATTTAGAGTTGATATCTTTTACAATCTTAACGGATTCTCGAGCTTGACCATATCCGATATTACTCACTTAATATTCTTCAATCTTGAGTTAATTATCCTTGGCTAGGATTTACCCCCTATCCTCTTATTAATTCGTTTTAAGAAAAGGTTAACACCTTTTTGGTAAAACAGTTATATTAATGGTGATAGTAAGAGATGTTGAACTAGAGGTTTTCAAAACGGAAAGAACGCCAAATAAATTATAATCTAATAATGATCCATTATATAATATATACTGCCACTATTTATAGAGCGGAGCTTTGTTAAAAGCAATTAGTATTAAAGGTAAAATTTTGATTGTTTAAAAAATCCTTCTTAACACTAAATTTTATACCTTTTAGATTGAAATTATTTACCAGCAATGTAGAACGTTTAAGTATGAGGACTGCAATAGAGTTCTTGACCTTTCGTCAACAGAAGTTTAGTTACAATCTAACACTCTGGATGCTACTCATCGTAAATGCTTATAACAACACGTAATTTTGCAACAAATCCATGTACAGGAAAGTAATGACTGACGACTCAAGAGGCTAAAAAAGAACAGAGCTTCAGAATTGTTAACTTGCTATGTAGTTTAACCAAAGTTGGAAATACCAATTGATGACTGGAAATTGATACACCTTCAACACAGTCATCCCTAAGAATTGAAATACTTGGCATTACGGATTTTGTAAAAATTACAAATCTTAGTAGGTTCTTCGGCGTATTAAACAGATTTAAGCCTATCTAATTGAATGGCAACTTGAGTGTCATTCCAACTCCAACATTCAATTTATGCAGATCTACAAAAAAAAAATAGTAGATAGATGACATTATCAGCTGCCCATGGGGGTGGATCAATGCATCAAAAGAGCACTAAAGCAACTGATTTCATCATTGAGGAGGATCTAATGAAGCAGGCATGAAAGTCCAATTAGCTAGTCGCCATGTGTGTTCTGATAAAAAAAATGACCAATGAACTGCACCCTGAGCAGAAGCAAGATATAAACTGAACACAGGCGGATGTTGAGAACTGGGAACAAAGAGGAAAAACATGTTCAAAGATAGGTAACTAGAACAAAGACTAGGTAGCTCAAGCCTCTAATCACATATACAAAGTGACACTGTCATCTGATTGGGATAGAGAAAACTGTGGACAGCAGTTATTTACTCTTCTGTTTTGGCAAATGAGGAGCAGATTGCATACTGGTCCCTAAGGTGCCACTCAATTTGGCATTCTGAAGTAAGATCATAAATTTATATTCTCCTCATCACTCAAGTGTAGCTAATTTCTCTTCGTCGACCTCAAAAGCCTTCCGAGCTTGTTTCAGCTCCTCATTCATGGACAATAATTCTGTACACCGGTTAAGTTTGGGCAAGTCCTGCACAATAAAACAGTATTCATCCAATATTCAGACCTCAGAGCACATAAAAGTGGAACTAACATAATATCCAGCTCGCACAACAAATGCAAGCAATAGCATGACTGATCTTTCGTAACGGCCTTCTAGATTCTCTTTTACAGCTACCGACATGTGTTCACTCATATTAGAATTACAGCAAAAGAAAGCAGAAAGCAGGGCAATAGAATGAGGAAAGTGGTATTAAACAAAGGAAATAATGCCAAGACAACCCCATAAACTCCCAGTCCAATTCTCCCCAATCCAAAATTGAGCAATTATTGTTTAGATAATCAATATAGTAACTATGGAGATGACTATTCTCAACTTCTTTAGTTGCAACAGAAACATATGACTAGACCCAAAGAGTTTCAGTTTAATCAGGTATAAACATACATAACATGACCAACGGGACCAATTTTGAATATCAATTCTATCATGTAAATACATGAGCTATACTATGATTATCATAAATATAAAACCAATTATTCAGCTTGATAGCGGTACTAACACCTTTGACCGGTGATTAAGTTTTGGATGGGACAAATAAGACCTCAGACTAGTGATTAAGCTTGGGATGCACAACCTAGAAATATCAACTTCAACTAAAACATAAAAACATAGAAGAAGATATAGAGATAAACAAAGAAAGAAAGAAAGGGTTACTTACCTTCAATTTCAGAATGACATTTTTCAAACTCTTCACTGTACCCCCCCCCCCCACAAAAACAAAAAAAACACACGCAAAAACCTTTCCTAAATCAACA